>FIZR01005748.1:0-22250 GCA_900060175.1 Ferrisia virgata
CTTTGATATTAAACTGATGTACATACCAAGCCACGTAGGAATTCTTGGAAACGAAGAAATAGATCTGCGACTAGCTTTTCTACTGTCAATTCTCTGTCTATTCAGGATCTAAAAAATCTTTTCATCCAAACCGAACTTTCAAAATAGCAGAACCTCTGGTTGACAAAAACTCAAAACAGACTCTATCAACATAAAAAATCCGTAAACCGTACAGACGAAGTAACCATCACACGGCTCCAAATTGGACACACCAAACTCACCAGTGAAAAAGTTTCACTGCCAATCGATAGGAAGTCATGAACTATGTGCGTCGATCTTGATCTAGAATTCCTCCTGAAAGGGAAAAACGTCTAAATTTTTAAAAAGGAATTTCAGGTAAAAAATTTGAGACCTAAATCAAGATAATTAAATGAAGTGGGGGAAAAAATGAAAGAGAAATGTAAAAAAACTTGTAAAAAATTTCATAAAAGTACAATTTTTTTTCAAAATTCTAAAAAATTTCCCCATAAACTCGACGATATTATATGTTCAAAGTGTGGGGGCAAATTTCGTTTTTACAAAAAGGTTCTTCACTTTCAGCCTCTATTTCGCGTACTTTTTTTGTTACAGTGTTTTAAAGCATAAAAAGTAGGGGAAAAATTTACACGACGTATTGCCAAGAATTTTTAGCCAGATTTTCTGAATCTAATTGTCAATGAAAACTAGGCTATTACGGTGTACCGATCTACGACAGATGAGGGGTAGGGAATATCAACAAAATCCGTTTCGAGTTTAAAGGTCCTAGATGACCATTTTTACGATTTTTGGGCGATATCAAATACTTATTTTCATTCCTACCTTTTTTATTATTTTTGCTATGATGGATATGTCTTAGTGGGGGGGGGGGGTCATTTTCTGAAACCGTGACGTTTTTTATTTCTAATTCGAAGTTTCTGGTCTGAAACTTTAAAAATTTAAAAATGAAGTAAATTAAGAAAAATAATTAAAAATTAAGAAATAAAAAAAAATTTAAAAATTAAAAATTGAAAAAATAAAAAAAAAGTTAGTTGAAAAATGAAAAAATTGAGAAATAGAAGAAATTTAAAAATAAAAAATAATAAAAAAATTAAAAAATGTAAAAAATAAAATCTAATGTCAAAACGGAGTGAAGAGAAGAGTTGACATTTTTGATTTGAAGTTTTTGATCGAAAACTCGCAATGAAAGATGATTATGATTGATTTTTGCCCTTTATGTTAAAATGTTACCATGGATATCTAGAATCATTCTCCAAAAGGCAACAGCGCCTGAATTTTTTCTAGACTCGAAACTAAGAATCATTTACTCAGCTCAATAGCGATCAAAATCGATCGAATTGGAGAAATAAGCTTAGATTGACGGCGGATTTAATATTTTTTTGTGAGTATGACCTCAGGTCAAATTTCAGTTACGACCAAATTTGCGAGAAGGGAGGCTGAGAGGATAAAATGGGTAAAAATTGTTTTTTTTTTTTTTTAATTCAAAGTCGTATAACATATCCAGAAAACAGCTGCTTAGGTCAATTAGGAGGTAAGATATGAGGAATATTTCTCCTTTTCACTTGGAAAAAGGACTATTCCTCCTCCTCCTCCCCCCCCAATCTTCCCTCTAAAATGAGCCAAGAAGTTTAAATTAAAAAAATAGACTCGGTAAAAGACATAGATGGGTCTTTTGACAGTTTCGTCTTTTTAAAGCCATTACGCCCCTTTACAGTCCAAAAATGTGGTTTTTTGGTCAGTTTTTTTTCTGTTTTAAGTTTGTTCCTTTCATAATGTGTAGATTTATCAGAGGTTCAAGAAATACTGGGGGGGAGGGGGTAGCAATTCGTCCAATATCTACCTGTACCCCTACCATTGATTAAGAAAAAACTGTTCTACACTATTTTCTCAAACCAAAGCTTAGAGTAATAAAAAACATCCATTTAAAATACCGCAGTTTACGATTACAGCCCCCTAGCCTCTGTGATCTGGGGCTCAGCTCGGGTCTGAATTTTCGACCCATGCGCAACCGAGTTTGCTAAAAACGAATTCGTTAAGTAAATCTGCGTTAAAAAATATGTTTTTTTGGGATATTTTTAAAATTTGGTCGAACATCGCTATCGGGGCTTTTTTTACAGATGAAAATTTCAAATCACCAAAAGCACGAAAATGAGCGCACCAAAATCTATGAAAAATTTATGCTAAACACACTTCTACGAGATGTAACTTTGTGCCAAAGAACAAAGAATTTCATTCGCTTTCGTTGAACTTGAAAATTATTGAAAATAACGCAATAAAATGACCATAACTCTAAATGCGAGGTAAGGTAAGGGGGGGGAGGTCAAAATTTTTTCCAGAATTTTTTTACATCAAGGTACGCCATCTGGGGGCCATTAGATCGAAAATCGGAGATGGCTCCAAAATCACCCATTACACAGTCATACCCTTTTTGAGATTCGAGGTTTGTAAAATTTTTGGTTCACGATTCACTCAGGCACTGCTTATTCTGTTGTTTTTTTCTCATTTTTTGAATATACTTTCAGTGATGTAAAACGGGTAAAGGTGGGGGGAGGGAGGGTGGCAGCAATTTTTTTCTCTGTAATAATTAATTTCTACGAGAGAAAAAACGGTAAAATTCAGTAATATTTTAGAGCCTAGATATGGGTTAAAATGCTAATTTTTCAAATCCTAAGCCTCTAAATTTTCGCTCTCGTTTCGCTCGGGCTATGTATTTTCTACTGTGTACTTTAGAAGAAAATTCAACAACCCCCCCCCCCAAGCCTTGTATGGTTACGACATTGAATACGGTGACGTGTTGAGGAGAAATGGGGGTGGATTCTGAGCCACGTAAGTCAAAAGTTCCCCTGGTGTAGAAATCCTTGCTTCACGCTACTGGCTGTAAATATGTGAAAAATGACTTCGGTGTAGAAAAACTAAACAGATACCTACTTACGAATTCTTCTCTTCGTTATACAAATTACCTACATATTTACGCGGATACCTACCGAATCGATATGTATTTGTATTTTACGATCACAGTAGCGACCCAATTTCGCGCCTGTAACTCGTAAGCTAACTGAATACAAGCCATAAATACGAGTATCATTTCAGGTGCATAAGGTACATGCAAATCCACGTAACACGAAACCTTTTACATTGTAGCCTATACCGCGTAGCTAGGTAGGCTAGGTAGGCTAGGCTACGTACCAGGTAGATAGATACCTTGAAATACGATTTAGATTTTCTCTCTATTAAAGCTGCCGAATATTAACGGTGGTGCTGGTGCTGGCGCTTTAACGCGCATTAATTGCTTCATTTCGAGGCAATTCTAAATTTCCAGCTCATTTAGAATTTAGAAAATGGCCATTAGCGGCGTGCGCGCGCGGTTAAATTTCTTAAAAAGGGGAATGTTGTCGCGAAACGACTCCACCACGTCGGGTACATAATTCTGGTATTTTATAGCGGATCTGGTGAAAATCGTGTGGCCAATTTGAATCCATACAACGGATACCCTCGGTCTATTGTGCTAATACAATGTGACTAATTTTACATCTGCATCCCTGTTGGGTGGCAAAATGCTAAGCTAAGATACCCCCTTTCGAAATAGCCTACGCGTCGAATTGAAGAAGACATTTTATCCTTAACTAGAGAATCATTCTTATTACTTTGCTAGGTACTTGCGGCGATTAACATCAGCATCGCACGCTGCGGTGCAAATTCTTTTATCGTGCCCATGCAGACATTTTACGCTTTATAATGTGGTAATATTTTGTAAAAGTTGTAAATGGTACCGTATGGTGGTGTGTCTTTGCTCGTACGTACATATGCATATTTATTCGTACAAATGAGCGTAATTTAAGCCGAAAAATTATGGGTACGTCCGTGTAGTTCGCAATGACTCGTGTATCATTGCAAGACGATCGACAACGTTAATGCTGATCCCAATACCAGGACACAGATGTTACTTCGCAGCACCGCGCACTGTCTAAAATCAACAGCTAAATAGAAATACGTACCTAAATACACACGTGTATCTACCTACCTACCTAGCTAGCTAGCTTAGCTATCTAGCTACCTACACTTTGGAACATTTGCTTACATACGTGTACCTCTCTCTCTTTCTCTCTCTCTACCTATATATACGACTCGATAATAAATAACGTTACGCCGGCTTCGAGCTCCGGGTACTCTACGCCAAGGAAATGGAAACAGAAAAAAAAAAAAATCACCAAAATGCCAGGTGCCTGTGCCTACTGCCTACTGCTTAGCACATACGCGAAACAATTTTTAATTATTGTCACGACTGGTGTTATACCTACCTACCTACCTGTCTACTAAGCACTCGAAATTTTTGATGTATGGTTGTTTGATTCTTTTTTTGTATATTTTTTCCGAAAAAAGCGGCAAGAAATTTAGGTCGTGGAATACTAATCGTCGGTTTGTGTGTTTTTTTTTCCTCGCGAAAAATAATCCCATAATTTGTACGCAGTGCAGACATATGTGCTATGTGCGTACATATGCTACCTACTTGTACGTATTATAAGTACGATAATTGGGAGAAAACGTTTGTTATCGGGATTTATTTTAGGGATTATTTGTACGTGTTGAGCTCGAGTTACAATGCTTCGCGAAATACGGGTTGTTGGGGGAAAAAAAAGAAAGGCTTAGCGCTGACGCTGATGATAAGAAATACCTCTCGAATGATGTGTTGTGTAAAGTATTTGTATAATATTGCTTATCTACGTTGTTAGATTTTATTTACCAATGTTCAATTAATTAATAACTTATTTTTATTTTTTTTTTCTAGGTGAGTCATTCATTGATCGTTGAATTTGCATGAGAAGAATAAAATTGAGTGAATGAAAATTAGTAAGTTGATTTATTTTCACGTAATTATTTGAATGCATCGGATGATTACTATTCATTATCTTAAGTGATTGAAACCATTCACTCGACTTAGTAGTGACTAAAATCGCTCGAATTCAGTCCGGTCAGTAGGCTTTGTCTGAGTGCTAAGGTTGGCATGACCTTCGAGTTGGAATTTGATCATATCTAAATTTTAAAGCCATTGTTGAAAGAGGACCGAAATTATTTCAAAAGAATCATTTTCTAAATCATTCGTTGAAGAATTATGTCACGTATGTGAAAAGCAACCACTTGCAACAGTAAAGAAGGGGGGGGGGAGTTTTCATCTTTTTTGAATTAGTCTCCTGTAAAATTGAACCAACAGGCAGGAAAGGTATTCCCAGATGAATACAGCGAATTGATTTTGATCTCAGATCTTCAAAATTTTCACGAAACTTGATTCGGTGTACCTAAAAAAAATTTCAGGGCCCAAAGAATTCCTCCCCTCCTCCTCACCCCTCGCCTTTTGTCCAGAATATCGAAAAAACGGTTTTTTGTTTGGAAAAAAATTATCTATTCACGCGTATTTGAGGAAAATTTATGATTTTAATCAAAATGTTCAAAGGGATGATGGGTCTTCCAACATGAATTTTTACAAAATTTTTCACCCCAAAGAAAGGCATTGAATTGCTGCAGTTGCGGAATCTAGGGCGGTACATAGAATTTATTTACGTTAAAGCATGTGTTTTGATGACTATAATTTTTAGAAATTTTTTTCAATTTTTTTTTAAGCTTTGAACTGTTTTCAAAACTACAATAACAAATTTATTCAACTTCCTTAAAAGTACCGGACTTCTTTCTAAAATCTAACAAATTTTCCCATCCGTGCCTCTGGCCTAAGTTGCAGTATATGGCACGTAAAATGGAAAAAAGTAAAGTAAGTAAAAACTTGAAAAATTCTCAAAAATTCGTTTTTCTCAGAAATAATGGCTAATACGCTAAAAATGAATAGAAGTAAAGTTGTTCAGCGTAAAATTTCATATCGATTTCGTCATTAAAATTTTGCCCAAGGTACATAATTACAGAATTGTGGGCATGGGCATATTGGGGGTAAAGGGTCGAAATACGAACGAGAGGTTTGAACGAAAAATAAACACCAGATTCGTATTCAGCGTGTCCGAATTAGTCGAAAAATACTCCTTTCCGAATTTTTTGACCCATTTTCAACGTGAAAAAAAAATTGCGATTTTGTTCAAAAAAGTCAATTTTAAGTACGACAGCAACGTCCATATTATTACGAAACAACAATTCATAACAAAAAAAGTTATTTATCGATATAAAATTTTCGGAAAGTCGCACCGAAATTTTGCGCGGACCCGTTATTGGAGCCTAAGGACACTCCCCCCCCCCCCATTTGGTGCAATACCTAGGTTGGTAATGTTGGTGACGTTTTCGCATAAATCAAACCTCCTGAATACGATAATGAAGTCATATTCACTATTTAACCTCAGTTAATACTTTTGTTTTAGTGGGGGGGGGGAAGGGGAATTGGGTCAAAATCCAGTTATTTTCAAACTGGAGTGGGGTGTGGAGGGGGAAAATTGTACTTATTTTGAGCGCATGTGTGGACAATCTGAAGTTGTATAACATATCCAAAAATCAGCCTGCTGATACGGGGGGGATATAAGAATTTCCCCCTTCTTGAGCCTTGAATATAGGTTGTTCTTCTCCTATTTCTCTTCCAAATTGAGGTATGAAGGTTAAATTTGGTATGTAGACTTGGCAGGGATCATAGATGTGCCTTTTGGGGGTTTCGATTTTTCCACCTCATTTGTACCTCTTCGTAGTCCTAAAATTATGTTTTTTTTGATAGATTTTTCTGATTTTTTGAGTTTGTACCTCGCATATCTCACCCCCATTCCCCTCCAAATTTAGCTACGAAGTTGAAATTTGGTATGTAGTCTAAATATGCCTTTTGGGGTTTTCAGCTACACACTCATGTCATTGTTCAAGAAAAAATATCCCAGAACACTTTTTTTCTTATTCTGCTACTAGCCCATAATTCGAATATCTACTTTACATTAAAAAACAAAAAGCATCGCGCCTTGATCAGTGATAGGGGTGGAAGGTGATTTTAAAGTGCATAATTTATACCATCAAAGGCTACATATGGAATCCCGTACGAGAATTAAACACAGCTCGCGTCTTCGCTTCGCTAGGGCTCCTCGCAATAAAAAAACTTACCAAAAAACTACAATATCGAGTCTGTAAGAGGGTTTCAAGGAGGCTAAAAAGTCGACATCCTCAAAAGGTGCATCTAGGACATATATTAAATCTACGTACTAAATTTCAATCTCCTGGTTCAATTTTGAGTAAAGTTAAAGTAGGAAAAGCCCTTTTTCAAGGTCAAAAAATATGAAACCCCTTATATCTACCCTCCTAATTGACGTAGAAGGCTGATTTTGGGTTATGTTATACAACTTTGAATTGTCCATCGATTGCTTTAAAAAGAAATAATTTTTGCGATTTTTACCTCTCAGCACCCCCTCCCCCCGCTTTGGGCATAACTGAATTTTGACCTGAGGACTACCTCATTTTAGTATATCAAATCTACCACCAATCTAAGTCTGTTTCCCAAATTTGTTCGATTTTGGTCGGTATCAAGCTGAGCAAAAGATTTTTAGCTTCGAGAAAATAAAAATAAATATCTAAAATAGTTGTATAATGGTGTTCTAGGATCCCAACCCGGACTTTGTTGCCCCATCCCCTCATCCTTCAGAGGTCGACAGACTGTAGTAGGCTGGTTTTCATTGACAATATGATAGAAAATCAGGCTAAAAATAATTTTCTCTCATGACGACTCGCGGTCCCGTCTTCGAAGAGACTTGTTAATCGCTCAATACCTTTCAATTTCTTAAATGTTGATCAATTACATAGATACACGTATGCCTGATGTTTCCAATTTGAATAAACTCTTCGTTATAATAATTTTTCTTCTACTGAAAAAAAAAGCACATATCAGATATCCATTTGTTGGAAAACTCTTGCGAACTTCAACACGTTTTGTGAAAATTGGATTCGAGGGCGATGTAAAAAAGTAAGAGTAAAACGGGAGGGGGATGGATGTTGTGAATTGTTGATTGATAACTGACGTGTATACGCTCATGGTGTGTACTCGGGTTCGGTACAAACAAATGGGTAGAATTCAAACGAACGAGCGAACGAACGAGGTTGGCAAGAGGACCGGTAGTGAAGGGGTAAAGTTGGTTCAAAATCAGTGGTACGTGGAAAACAAAACTGTGCGCCGCGTCGCTCAGGCTAGGCTAAGCGGTATATAAACTGATATGGTCCTTATACAATACAAAAAAAAAAACGCCAACAAAAGCGCCCAATCGGCGAATAAAAAGACAAGAAAAATTACCCATCCTGAATAACTGTCAAATTGATATCGATCAGATGCTATAACAAAATGACTGGTAATAATTTAATACCGTCGAAATTCTCGTTATCTCTCATTGATAAACTGACAGCGTTTTCCTACCTTCTGTACCTCTTCCCTCCCCCTCCCTCCCCAATCCTTTACCACTTTTCCTCATTTCTTATTTTTCCATGCTGCTCCGGTGCTCGATAGGTACAATTGCTGCGGTATACGTGTGTGTGTGTGTGTGTTTATGTTTTTTTTTTATATTTATTTTATTTTTCCTCTAATACTCGTACAATATACACTAAGCCATCGCATCGTGCTGATACCAAAATCAATATACTTACTTACTTTGAATTTGAACATCACGCTATGCTTTTATATTATACATACATAGCGGTCTGTCTGTTCTTCATGATTCGTGGTGCTTTTTTGGCTTTTGTGTTGTATTTTGTATACGATATACGTATAAAGAGGTAGTATGAGATATTCGCGGCGTCGGTATTATGTAAGTAGGTACCCACAAAAGCTCGCGAAAGCTTCCGGTTTTTACTCGATTTACTTTACGATTACAAGAGAATTCTACGAAATACTCGTACATTTATTAACCGAGACCGACACCTTTTACATATTACCTAATAATACTTACCTACAGTACATACGTATTAAGGGCCATACTTATTATTGGTAGGGTAACTATGCGAGTGCGAGTGTGGATCGTTAAGTTTTAACGCTTGCACACGTGTCCCAAATAGAAAGCTGTTTTGGTAGGTAATTAATAAAAATCTCGTATTTTATATTCGACTGATATTTAAAATCTCGAGCCAAACGAGTAAGTATTGTGTATTAAGGGTGGAGTGAAAAAAAACACACACCTCGGATTTTAACCAAACTCACGAAAGTGGTTGATTTTGAATTGAAAACCCACTGTGCAAAATTTTGTTTCCTTAGTTTGGAGGGGGGGGGTGCAGCTATGGGTCCTCAAAGTAGGGTCATTTTTGAAAAAAAAACACTATAGTTTTTCGTCATTTACACCACCTGCGTCTACTAGTGTCGTGTTCATGCGATGTTTTTTTCTGGAGTACAAAAAAATTGCTCATCAAAATGTAAGCACTACTTTCGCATTTTAAAAAATGATGAAAAAAAATTTTTCACCCTGCACGTGGAGTGGGGCGAGGTTAAAAAGAGGTATACGTCACAACAATATAATCCATCCCTTTCAACAGTCCTTTGCACGCATCTGACCCTTTTTCATTGTTTACCAAAATGGAATTTTTCTCTGAAATTGAGGTATCAAATTGAAAAAAATCATGTCAAGTAACCAAATTTTTTAAAAATCAAAAATTTTATAATTTTTCAAATTATCAACTTTAAAAATTAGAACTCGTTAATTTTAACTTATTTCTATTATTTCCGGAACTGGTTACAAAAAAAATAACAGTTTTGAGGAGGAGAGAGCTGTGAAGGGGATGGAGTGAAAGAAAATGTATCTTCATATTCGAATTCAGCGCGAAATTTTAACCCATTTCAATAGGTTACACGGTAAGCTCAAACAAATATTAATTTGAAGGGAGGTTTGTGGAAGGGGGTGGGGAGAGAAAAAATCCATTCACATTTTCGAATTCAGCGCGAAATTTTGACCCATTTCAATAGGCTACACGATTAGTTCGAACAAATATCAATTTGGAAGGGAGGTTTGCGGAAGGGGGTGGGGAGAGAAAAAATCCATTCACATTTTCGAATTCAGCGCGAAATTTTGACCCATTTCAATAGGCTACACGATTAGTTCGAACAAATATCAATTTGGAAGGGAGGTTTGCGGAAGGGGGTGGGGAGAGAAAAAATCCATTCACATTTTCGAATTCAGCGCGAAATTTTAACCCATTTCAATAGGTTACACGACTAATTTTGGAACAAAAAACGTCAAATTGAAATTTAAGTAATACCAATAATTACGCTACTTCAAAATTTAATTACCACAAATTTCGCTGGTGAAACTCGATTAACTTTGCGGTTTTAGATGTATAAAGATTGGGTGCAACAGATTATGATGAAATAAAATGTCCCCCAGTCATATCTTGGAGCTAGAGCCATAAAAATACAAAAATTCGCCAAAAATGCCCCAAAAATTGCACTTAGAGGGTCATAAATTTCTATTGTGCAGGTCCTCAGTGGAAAAAAAAATTTTTTAACATCATGAGACACTGTCCTATCTAACCCAGGTTGAATTTTTTGTTCTCGGGCTAGGTCAAAAAATACCCCTTTTGGATCTCTCCCCCCCCCCACCATACGCATAGGGTGATAAATTTTTTTCATCATTTTTACGAATACGAAAGTAATACCTACATTTTGATGAGCAATTTTTTTATCCGCCTAAAAAAACAGTAAAATCAAATTCTAGAGCAGTTTTTGGTCGTTGGTCTAGCTCATTTTCGGTTCAATCCGAGACCACTTTTAGCTTTCTACCAGGGGCTTAAAAAGCGTAGAGGTCGAAAAAATTGAGATTTTTTATTTTTCAAAAAAATGCAATTACAGGGCCCATCATCTCGGATACGCGTCCAAAAATTGTTTTCAACTCACAGAAGTAGATTTAAGTGAGGATAGTAGGATGATTTTGCAAACAGTGCTGCGAATTTCATTATTTCATAAAAGTTGAAAATACTGCTCTTATTAATGACAAAATTTCTCAATTAAGTGTTTAAAAATTATTTTTCAAGTTGGCAACACTGCTATGCAAAACTATCCAATTATTTCGACCAAAATCCACTTCTCTAAGGTGAAAAAAAAATTTTGAATCCTTATTCCAGGTAATAGGCCCTTCAATTGCTATTTTTGTTGAAAAATAAAAAATATAGATTTTTACGATCTGTAACTTTTCAGCCCCTTGTTAGAGGGCTAAAAGTGATCTCGGATCAAACCAAAAATGCACTAGGTAGACGCAGAATCCCAAATTGCATATGTTTAGCCCTGTGATCAGCGTCCTACACCATTTTAAGTGGGTGTAAATGACAAAAAATTAGATTTTTCCGAAAATCTCTACTTTGACGACCCATAGCTTTACTCTCCTTTTAGCTAGGCTTATAAAATTTTGTATAGTGGGTTTATAACTCCAAGTCAACCACCTCCGTAAGTTCGGTCACAATCTGAGGAATGGTTTTTATTAATTTTGACCCAAGATCATCCCTATTTTCTCATCTTTGTTTAACCTACTCCAATATTTGCCTACTGACTTGATTTGAGCGATTCTGATTGGTATAAAGGTGAGTAAAGGATTTCAGTCTTGGGAAGTGGAGAAGGGCAATCAATAAATACAATAAATATCTGACATGCCCAAAAATGGTTTGTTGGTCTTCTACGACCATAAAACGGATTTTGTTGTTATTTCCCCTTCCCTCTCTCCCTCCTGTGCAATAGCCTCGTTTTCTTTGATAATATGACAGGAAATCAGGCTCGAAAATTTTAGTCTTCGAGCGATTATTTTTCAATCGAGTACAATTCAGTGCAAAAAAAAATAAATAGATAATAAAATTAAAATAAAGATGCGGTTATTTGTCAATGGTTGATTAGTAAGAGAAAATTTTTTTACATTTTTGTTTACTATGTCACTCGTAATGACCAAAAAATTCTGGAAAAATGATATATTATACTCCGATGTATAACCTATTCGTCCGCTGTGTTGTCAACTCCCCACCTAAATCACCTGTCACTGGAAAAAATTCCAAATCAAGCTAAGGTTACTTGCCAGTAGTTGATAACTTTTTTTTAGCAACTTGCTAGTAGTTGATGCCACAAAAAATGTTCAAAACTGTATTTCATTGATCTAAATACCAATTTTTATTACCCAAAAGATATTTTTTGCCTCAAAAGTGACTTGGATGGCGGGGAGGGGGGGGTAGAAACTATCAACTACAGCAAATGTAAAAAAAATTAGATTCGCTAATAATTTAAAATTTGCAACAACTACAAGAGTTGATGTAAGTTGATGTAAGTTGATGTAATTTTCTGGTGTGAATCGGATAACAAATTTTTGAATGTTAAAGGATACCTCAAATTATTATTTTTTTCGGAAATTTTATTAATTTTCAGCAATTTTTTGAGTTATTAACTACTGGCAAGTAAGCGATTTTCACTTTCCAGTATTTGATAAGCCTTTTTCCTTACCTCCAGCTGTACCCCGGTATGTGAAAATTTTTTTGAAAATTTTGAAAAAAATTAATTTCAAACTACATCACTTAGCGAAAATGTTCAGGTTTGTACCGAAACACGCAGATCTTAGGCTTCTCTTTAGTAAAATGAGTGAAAAAAAATTACAAATTCATGGCTGGGCTCAACAACGCCAGTGTTCTACTGTAAATTAAATGGGTTATCCAAAATACCATCGATGTTTTTGCACGATCTCTCATGATTGTCTCACCAATCAGCTCTAAAAACAAAATTATCTACTACCGGCCAATTATCAACTGTTGGCAAATTACCTTGATCGTCTTCCGTTCGAAATAATGTAAAACAAGAGTATACTACGATTCACGATGCTAACGAAGAAAATGTGGTAAAATTTTTCAAAATGTCATTTCCACTACGTATCTATATACGAGTTGGTAATAATCAACTGGACGTTACCCATCTGTGAAAAATTTTTTTCACACACCCGTTAGCCTAAAACGATCAAATTAAAAAGCTCCAATTACGCCACAAGTCAGCCAATCCTCTCATTCGAGAATATTTCCAGGCCGAAAGGACGAAACGAGACGACGCGACGTTTAAAAATGGCCCGAGAAATTTTCTCGATTCATGATTCGGAAAATTCCTTTACCAACGGAGACATTTTAATTAATAGAGAAATTGTGCGTTTCGAATGTTCAAGCTCGGATAAAAATCCGTCCTATAAATACGCTACGGGCAGTACGGTCGTCGTCATCGTCGTCAACCCCTACCCCATTAAAAGAGAAAAATCACCGGTATTTTGGGTCGGCTCGACGACCAGACCAGAAAAACAACGCAAAAAATCCTCGAATTACGACCTCAAAATACCTCGCATCGTTCGCTAGCAAATTTGGGCGAAGCGAAGAAATCAGAGGGTTTTTATACCGCGAGTAACTCTAAGTAAATTGACGCCCGCCGCGTTACGTTGTTAACGAAAGTTTATTTAGGTAAGTACCAAGAGATGCGAAATCGTGTCTTAATAAAAGAGAGAAAAACAGAGACAGAGACAGAGAAAAAAAAACGCTAAAATAATTTATTTGCTTTAACACGACGACGACGACGACAACGACAACGACAACGACAACGACGACGACGAGACGATTACGTTTGATTACTTTTTTATTTGGCGTTTGGTACGAAGTACGAAGACTTCATCTAGGTTTAGAGACTGCTCCGACTCTAAGTACATATTATATACGAATAAATACTCGTAATACCTAAGTCCAACCAAGTACGTTCGTATAAGTCGTCTTTACGTTATGCATAAAAATCCGCCGAAAAATAAAGGCATAAAAAAAAAGAAATAAAAATTATACGAAACAAACGAGATACTCCTCGTACAACGTACAGCATTGAAGACAGCGAAAGGACAAAACTTTCGAGTTAATACGACGATTTGTTACAATATTTATAGAGTTAACGGGGGGAGGGGTGGAACGAGAACAGAAAGAACTGCGAGAGGCGAGAAAAATACATTCGAATCATGGACGTTAATTGACCACTTCAATCAGTTTAAAATTGAGTTTTTTTTTTTTTTTTTAATGGACTAGTCGTCATATAACAATTATTACAACGTGCCCGGTAATGGCGATTTATTTGATTAAGTCACGATTGTTTGAATTTCATTAGTATTGCTATTACTATACTCGTAGTGCAATATAATTTTACAGTACTTATTCGTCTACGTAGTTAGGTATTTTTTCATTTTCAACTTGAGTATTGGTCCGGTCGAATTAGCATTAAATAATGTAAAAATTTATGGGCAACATTTTTTTCCACTGAATTTTACATAACCACACCCCCCCCCCCCCTAAAGAACATATCCAAAATCGAAGCAGTGCTTCTTTTCTAATAACCCCATTTGTGCCCCAAAAACAGGTTTTAAAAAATTAGTTCATATCAGTCAGCTCATGGGCTGTAAGAAGGGGTTAAGGGGAATAAAAATTACCAAAAATATTGAATCTAAAACTGAAGGTCATTGAGAAGTATAGGAATTGCTATGATATGAGGTCGCAAGGTGGTAAGTGTTCTGGAGAAGGGGAGAGGGGGGGTTTGGCAAAAAAAAGCATCGTTATACGATGCTTTTTTCCTAATCGACATTGCAGATAGGAAAGGTTCAATGGGACTGCAAAGTCGAGACCCCCAAAAGGAACAACTAGGGTCCGTACTGAATATGCACACCTAATTTCAAGCTGCTAGCTTAATTTTGGAGGAGAGTCATGTGAGGAACAAACTCAAAAAATATGAAAAACCGACCAAAAAATACATTTTTTGGGGCTGTGAGGGAGGTGTAATGGGGCTGAAAAGTCGAGGTCTCCAAAAGACACATCTGAGATCCTATAAAACTGTACTTATCAAATTTCAGCTTCTTAGCTCTGTTTGGAGGAGAGTTAAACCAGACGAAAAAACCACATTTCGGGAGCTGTGAGGGGGACGATGGAGCTAAAAAGACGGCACCTACAAAAGGCCCATCTAGGACTCCTACTGAATGTACATAGCGAATTTCGATTTCCTAGCTCATTTTGGTAGCGAGAAATGGGAGGAATAGCCCTATTTTCAAGGTCGAAAAAGAGGGAAAACTTTCATATCTTCCCTCTTAATTGACCTAGGAGGTTGATTTTTGAATTTGTTATACAACTTTTGACTCTCTATGGACTGACTCCAAAAGGTACAATTTTTGTGTTTTTGGTCCCTCAGCACTCCCTCTTCCAAAATGGAGGAAAACTGAATTTTAACCCAAGGTCATCCCCACTTATGTATATTTAATTCGCCGCCAAACTGAGCCGATTGACCAAATTGGAGCGATTTTGGTCAGTATCGAGTAAAGTTAATAGTTTTAGTGTTCGAGTGGGGGGAAAAATGAATATAAATATTTGACATGGTCAAAATTTGTCTTGACGGTCTTCTATGGCCCCACAACGGATTTTGTGCTCCCCCCCCCCGCCGCCACCGTTGGTCGATAGACTGTAATAGTCTGGTTTTCATTGACAATATGAGATGGAAAATCAGGCTAATAATGCTGAAAGTTTTTCTAAGAAATTTGCGCATTTATCTTTGCTGAATTATGTAAAAACAACAGCCTGATCTGTTTAATGAGATCTTATGAATAAACATTATGAAAATTTTCAGCTGATCTGCAGCTCAAATATATTCTGAACTGGTTCAAAAGTATTTCATAAAAAAAAACTTGGTTTTTTACCTATGGTTTCAGTTTTCAGACCATTTTAAAAATACATAAAATCGACCATCAAGTAAATATTCGATAATTCTTCAAGGTTCGGGGTAATTTGCGCTCAAAATTTATGCCTTTTTTCATTTTTTTTTTCAAATTTTTACGCAGTTGAAAAATACATTTTTCGATTATAGTCCGTCAGGAATTCGGTAAAAACTTACTTTAATCTGTCGAAAAGGTGTTCAATAAGCGGCCAATAAATTTTCAGCTGTTGAAGTTAATTCCCAGCTTGTCTAATACCCTTCAAAAATCTCGACGGAATTTTCCCTTGTGGCTTAAATCGACTGGAAAATATTTTAAATCAATGTGCGAGGTTGGTTTTAGGTACTAAACAACTTTTTTGTTTTTTTCCCTTGAATTTTTTTGTTTTTACGAAACAGCTTGTACCCCTCCTATTCTCTGTTTCCACCTATTTCTACGTTAATTTATGAATGAGATATTTAGAATGTAGAAAACGTTCAGCCTAATTTTCCTTGTCTTGTTAACAAAAAAAAATAGGTTATGGTGGAGGGGAAGTATCGATAAAACCTATCCTAGGGTCTGAGAACATCATTAAGACCATTTTAGGGTATGCCCGATATTTATTTTCACTTTTTATTTTTTTCTCTGAGATGAAAATCATTTACTTAGCTCAATGTTGTCTAAAAATCGCTTTAATTAGCCAGAGAAGCCAGTATGCATTTCTCGAAGATTTAACACCAATTTTATGGATTTTACAAGCGAAATGACTAGATTTATTGCAAATTCATCTCTGAATTCTACTAAAATTTTCACCTTTCCATAGGTTTTCAAGATGTACTGAACATTTTCTCAAAATTTCCACAGATTTTGAAACAGTTCTAATCATTTGTATAAAATTCTTCATACACAGAAAAATTGGGATGGGGGCGTTAATTCAATACCTGAAAGGGCTTAGTTCACCGTTAAATTCACCTATGCCTGGTCTCAGATGTGTATTTTGGAGGTTTAGTTTTTTTAACCCCAATGTATCCCCTCATAGTCCTGCAGAAGCAATTTTTTCAGGCAATATTTACCATTTTTCGAGTCTGTGTGTTGCGTTTCTTTAGTACAAATGAAGCCAGGGCTAAAATTCGTTGAAAATTGATTTTTGTACCCTCTCCCCGCCCCTTCCACCAGCCTCTTGTCTATTTTTCTATGTTCACCGTCAAGATACCTACATCAGTACTACGCAGTATCACTTCCTTCCTTGCAGTTGGTAAATTTGACTAAATAATACCCATACTTGTTGTATTGTCGCGTCGTCTGGATGCGAAAAAATTAAAAAAAAAAAAAAAAAAAAAATTACGTATTCAAATACAATTACGCATACGCGAGTATATCTTTTAATCTAACGGCATCGTGCGGCGATAATTCTCCTCCGAAGCACTTGCGACCTATTTAAACGACTGCCAGGCAGGCCTATCAAACTCGACAACTGTTACACGCCTGTTACCGCAAAAAATATTAATAATTAAACTTCGAAAAGAGGAAAAAAAATTTGCCAAACACCGTTAACTCGTTCCCCCAACACCCTCTTTGTTTTACGGTAGTAGGTATGGGTAATGCTGTACACCATGCCACGTTATCGTGTCGTCATTGTCGTCGTGAATTTATCATTTACGAGTTTATACGTATAAATAGGTAGGTATAGCTAAACGTACACCAGAGTCAGTACGAGGTTGGTAGGTCCCAATGTACTCACACAGTAGGTAGGCTAGATACCTAGCTACCTACTGTACATCGAAAAGACAACTAAATTATTACCATTTTTCTCTTCCTCTTTTTACTCTACTGCAGGTTGGTTGCGTTATCTACGTTTTTTTATTTCATATTACAACCATATTAAAAGACAACTAAATTATACCTATTTTATAGTCTCTCTGTCGTATACTATTTATTCGTATCGTTTGATGTATATTATACTTATAGTAATACCATAATATTAACCTTGCCTTGCCTTGCCTCCTCATGTATACACCATCACTACAACATGCTCAGTCATCCAATCAAAATATATACTCGGTTGTTTGAAGTCATCAGGTATCAGCGAAGTAAAGAAAAGAAAAAGCATCGCTTTACGATGCTTTTTCAGCCTGATTTTCCCGACATTGTTAAAAAAAAAGTATCGCTTCCTAATCAACATTGAGGGTAGGAAGGGCTCATTGGGGATAAAAATTCAAACCTCCCAAAAAGCATATCTAAAGTCTTCATTGACTGTACATACTTAATTTCAAATTCGTAGCTCAATTTGGAGGGGAGTTATGCGAGGAAGAAACATTAAAAATTAGAAAAAACGACATATTCGGGCCTGTGAGGAGGTTGAAATAGGGCTGAAAAGTCGAGACCCCCAAAAAGGCATATCTAGGGCCCCTACTGAATATGCATACCTAATTTCGAGTTCCTTAAACTCGAAAAACTCAAAAAATGAGAAAACCTGACCTAAAAAATACATCTCCGGGGCTGAGGAGGTGGAATGTAGCTAAAAAGTTGGGATTCCCCAAAAGGTACGTTTAAGACCTCTACTAAATGTACATACCAAATTTAAACTTCCTAGCTCATTTTGGTGGAGAAGGTAGGAAAGGAACAGCCCATTTTCTAGGTCAAAAAGTGGGAAAACTCTCATATCCCCCTTCCTAATTGACCCAGGAGGTCGATTTTTGGATATGTTATACACCTTTAGATTCTTTATCGATTGATTCAAAAAGAAATAATTTTTGTGTTTCTAGCCCCTCAGCACCCCCTCCCCCAAAATGGGACAAAACTGAATTTTGACCCGTGGTCATCCCCACTCATACATATCTAATCCGCCGCCAAACTGAGCCGATTGACCAAATAGCAGCGATTTTGGTCAGTATAGAGCAAAGTAAATAATTTTAGTGTTCGTGGTGGGGGAGGGGGGAGGATGAAATAAAATAAAAAAAGAAGTATAAATATCTGACACGGTCAAAATTTGTCTTGATGGTCTTCTAAGGCCCCAAAACGGATTTTTTTGGTACGTCTCCTCCCCCCCCCCCCCCCTTCTAAGGCCCCAAAACGGATTTTTTTGGTACGTCTCCCCCCCCCCCCCCCGACCGTCATTGGTCGATAGACTGTAATAGATGTTCCTGAAGTTAGCTTACAAGATAAAGCTTCGTTTTGGATTTGCATGAGGAAAATTTACACTGTGCAAGTTTGCACTAATGAGGCTTAAATTGAACCGGGGGCATAGAATCTGATCATGTTATGTTCAGGGTAGCTGTGGAAGTAAATATAAGTGGGGTAGGTAATATCCAAATTTGATATTACATTACAACGTGAACATATCTATTTAATTATTTAACAATGCTGAACCGTATAGAAGGGGCGCTGGTGTCCACTTGAAGGGTGACCAATTAGCTACCTCCAGTATAATTTTCAGAAATTTCCTCTGCATAGGAGGGGAGGGGAAAATTTTCAAATTTTAAAATCAACTATTTCCCCGGGTATTTCTCAAGTTATTATTTTTTGCTGACTTGTACAGAAGGGGTACGGGGTATGACGATGGTGCCCTCTTAAAGGTTGACCAGTTACCCACTTTCGGTATAATTTTCAGATATTTTCTATGCATAGGAGAAGAGAAAAAAATTTTCAAACTTCAAAATCAATCACTTTTCGGGTATTTTTGAAGATTAAATTTTTTCCTGACATATACAGAACGGTTGCGGATATGATGATGGTGCCCCCTTGAAGGTTGACCAGTTACCCACCTCCGGTATAATTTTCAGCTATTTTCTGTGCTTAGGAGGTGAGGAATAAATTTTCAAATACGATCGTCGTTATTTGAAATGTACAAACGCTTACAATGGATATACTTATCCTAATATTCGGTTACATTTAATTCATTTAATTTGAAATAGAATGTATCTTAATCTGGATGAGATATAAAAAATATTTGGGAATAAATTTATTAAATTAAATATTAAGATAATTAAAAATAAATTATTAAATAATATATTTATGGTTTTATTTATAATAAAATTATTTTTTATGATTTCATTATTAATGATTTTGTTTAATTTAAGGATAAAAATTATTATTATAAAAATTGATAAAATATAATTATAAGGGATATTTTGAGACATTTGCAATCGTAATCGATCAACCCACTCTTCAAGTGGATACCATCGTCATACCCTGCACCCCTTCTGTATAACTAGAGAAATGCCATTGAAAATGTTAATTTTGAAATTTGAAAATTTTTCCTTCCTCCTCTATGCATAGAAAATTTCTGTAAATTATACCGGGTGTAGCTAATTGGTCACCCATTAAGTGGATACCATCGTCCTAGCCATACCCCTTCTGTATGATTCAGCATTTATCAAAGTTGGATATTACCCGCCCCACTTATATTTACTTCTAGAACTACCCTGAACATAACACGATCAGATTATAAATCCGCTGTTCAATTCAAGCTTCATTTGCGCAAACTTGCACGGTGTAAATTTTCCTAATGCAAATCCAATACGAAGTTTATCTTGCAAGCTAACTTCAGGAACATCAGTAATAGCCTGATTTTCATTGACAACATGACATAGAAAATCAGGCTAAAAAGTCCTAAATAGCGACATTTTTCTCGTCATCAACACCTAAGTATTTTCGTGCTTTTATTTCTCGAAGAAAAGCCCTTCTCTTCTTTACCTGTTCGATTCGTATCTTTGTCGTCGCATCGTCTAAACAGAGCAATTTAATTTCGCGAAAACATAAAAGTAGCTTTTTTTCACGTTAAAAAGTGAATTTTCTCATTTTTTCCTCTCCGCATTTTCTCATTCAATTCAGCTCGGTTCTCGTTTTTGCTTTCTTTATACTCGTACTTTACTTATACACGTTGTAAGTACTGTACGTACTGCTCGTATAGAGACATAAGTACTCGTACCTACTTGCTGTGTATGCTGTGCACACTTACGTAGCAAATAAACACGTTACGTCACCGTGCCTGGTGCCTGCCTCTTCTGTGTATGTGTTGTGTATACTCGACCACGTTTAGACGAAATTTCATTCGCACTTTTGGCGTCATTTTTTCTAACCATATAAAGAAGCGGGATAATAAGTTCGTATACTTGCTGTATAACAGAAGTGACTGGAGAGGGGGAAGGGGTCATAAGAAAAGCAAAAAGAATAAAGAAAAACACCTTATTGGAATGCTTTTGTCGAATTCATTTCCAATTTCTGACACGAGGTTTCGTCAACTTTTTATTTCGTTTTAGCAAAAGGTTAATTGCGCCAAGTCTTTTCATCGAATATTTTTTTCACTTTTGTTCGCTCGATTTTGCCTTCTTTTTATTTATTTATTTTTTTTTTTTTAATATATCTCTTGCGTAGTTGGTAGGTGGTGTTTTTTTTTCTACCTTTCTGATTTTGCTAACGAGAATTCCAAGCTTGGTGTAGGTATTTTGACAATGTACTGTATACACTGAGATCACGTGTTAGTGATGCAGACTTAATGGCAACATTTTAAGACAAAGGTATTTGCAAAGTATTCGTGTAATATTAAAGCGTATTAAGTTGGGTATTATTGCTGGCATATTTGTATAGCACGATACGATTACGATTAACTTTTCAGCCTTAAAATACCTACGTTTAAACGAATTTTGGCTAAAGAAAGGTAAAAAAAAATTGCCGAAGAATGCCAAGAAGCTCGATATTACTAGTCGATTATTTTTAAGTTTGATGAGATAAAGGTTTTTATTCGTATAACGCGTCTGGGTTTTTACCTGTGTGAGTATTTGGGGGTTGAAAAAAAAAGTTTTAAATTAGATTGGTTGATGGGATTAAAAATTTTTCATAAAATTACTTATCTGGAAAGAAATTCTTTATTTTTGTAGTGGTATAATTTTTCAGTTGGTTGTGGGTGATCGTTCGTTCTATTGAATGTTTTGATGTTTTTTAAAGTGGTTTTACAAGGGAGAAATTTTGAATAAATAATAATCAATGGAAATTCGTGTGAAGGAGTTTTTAATAGGATTTCCAACGATTAAAATTAGGCCTACTATTAACTTTGTGTTTATGTTTTAAAAAAAAAAAAAAAAATTAAGCTTGAAGTAGTATCCGCTTTATCCAGCCATAAAAGTTATGAAGTAAAAGAACGAAATTAGTATAGATGTGTATTGCAGGTAGATACTAGTTCGATCATAATGATTGAAATGTTTTTCTTTTTTCCCCATAGGTGGCGCTGTGCTAACATCCAAAAGCGTAACGAGCGAGCAATTTCAAAATTTTGATCCGATCACCAATCTAAATGGCAGATCTTGTAGATGAAAATTTTTCTTACAAATTTTTTTATGTGCATGTTTTGACTATCTTCCAAACTGAAGGGGCGGCATTTGTTTGAAATTTATGAGCCCCTTCAAATAATCGAGATAGGCCAACTTTGTATATAACCAAAAATACTGCAAAAGTTGCTTACTACAAGATTCACTATTAAAAACTACGATTTCAGTAAATTTTTTACTCTTGGAATTCTACTGGGGGGGGGGGGGGGGATTTAAACAAAATCTTTTTTAGGGGACTAAAAGATCATTAAGACGTTTTTTTTTTTTG
>FIZR01005753.1:0-14116 GCA_900060175.1 Ferrisia virgata
TTTTAAAAAAAAAAAAAAAAAAAAAAAAAAAAAAAAGAGAAAAGAACAACAAGCAGAAATCCTACTAACTTTTTTCAATACTTCACTGAAAGTTAACTTCATCCCTCCGAAAATTGATATTGCAATGTTATCAGAATATCGTTCAGCTGCCTGCTCCACTAGCTGGCCAATTGTAATATTCTTCAACGGTTCAGAGTCATCTCCTTTCCAATAACTTAGTTTACCACACTGATTTTCATCTCCTGTTCTCATTTTGTTTTTTCTACTCAAAGGAAAACGAAATTAAATTATAACGTTATAAAATACCGTACAACAGTTATACATTCTATACATCCTCGTGTATATCACTTTAACCCAGTGGCCATTTTGACTGGGCTATTTTACTATCTAAATTGATAAACAATATAACTACAAGCTCTTTGACGTACGTCGATGTTTCGATACTCGATACTTCACCTACCAATAGCCCTCGATTCATTATCTAAATTGTCTCAGAAATACAAATAAACAAGTAAAAATTCAAAATTCAATGATGTGTGAATATTCTTTTGGCGAGGAAGAGCTTTGAAATTGCAGGAAAAATTCATGGAGCAGTACAGTAAAGTTGAACGTTAATTTTTACATATTGAATTTAAAAATTTTTCGATGATTCTTGGTATCTCCTTTATTTTGCCATCAGCTTCAGGGTCGAATTGTGAATGCTTGAAACTCAGGTCACTTTTTTATAGCTCTGTAAGGGGGATGAGTGTGCATAAAATTTTTTTCAGCAAACTATGAGGGTGATTTTTGAAAAACTTAAAAAATACTGGAAGTGAGTTTTTCTCACAAATAATGACTAATACGATAAAAGTAAATAGAAGTGAAGTTGTTCAGCGTGAAATTTCATATCAGTTTACGTCGTTGAAATTTTGGTTGAGGAACATAATTACAGAATTGTAGATAAGGGTGCATGAATGGGTAAAGGGACAATATGCGAATGAGAAGATAGAACAAAAAATAAACATCGAATTCGTATTCAGCCTGCCTGACTTGATGAAAAAGAACTCCTTTCCTAATTTTCTGACCTAATTTCAACATTGATATTTTATTTTGAGTATTGCTACAGGTGTAAAATTTGGTGGTTGCTCTGCACGTCTGCTAATTGAAGTGGAATAGTAAATCTGGCTTCATTATCATATTCAGGGGGTACGATTTATGCGAAAACGATCTTGAAGATACACCTTTTTAATCATTAAAAAAGAACAAATTTTCAAAATTTCGACCTCACTTCGCTCGAACATGCTATTTCTTTCTTTTTTTATAAAATTAGACCCCAAAAAAAATACACAAGTGAAGTGGAAACTGCCTCCTTTGAGTCACTCCTGGCTTCGCTACAGACATCACCAACCTTGATGTCCTAAATTTGGGGCAGGCGATACTCCTGGGCCTTAAAACGGAGCCGTGAAAGTTTGGTGCAACTTTTCTACCATTTTATGTCGACATAAAGTATAGTAAATAATTATACAAAATTTCAAAATTCTCTCATCATAAATTTTTGATTGGGATTAATTGACTTTTTTGAATAAATTGCAATTTTGACTTATGTTGAAAGTGGATCAGAAAATTAGGAAAGGAATGCTTCTTGATTGATTCGGATACGCTGAATACGAATCCAACATGTATTTCTCGTTCGATCGTCTCGTTCGAATTTTGACCCTTTTCCCCCAAACGCCCAAGCCTACAAGACTACAATTATATTTCTCAGCCAAAATTTTAGTGACGCAATCTGATAGAAAATTTACGCTGAGCAATTTTATTTCTATTCATTTATAGCATATTAACCATAATTTCTGAGAAAAACGTATTTTTGGACATTTGTTAAGTTTTTAAAAACGGCTTAAGTTTAAAAAAAAAATTATTTTTGAATTTTTAAAAATTATACTCTGAATTGAGTATTTGAATTTTGATTTGAAGTTCTACATCAAAAAACTCGCGATGAAAGATGATTAAGAATGGTTTTTGCACTTTATGTTGAAATGTCCAAGTTGAATAAATGTGAAAAAAAAAATTGAAAAATTAAATTATATAAAAATAAAAAAAATTAAAATTAGAAAAAAGTAGAAATATTAAAAAAAATTTTAAGATGATTATGAGTGACGTTTTGCACTTTATGTTAAACTGTTGACATGGATGTCTAACTTCAATTTTGAAGAAATTAAGAAATTGAAAAATAAAAAAAATAAAAAAAAAATAAAAATTAAAAAAAAGATATTTGCTTATCTATGGTGCGATAATTTTTTTAATAAAATAATTTTGAATGATTTCTGTATTGGAAAAAAATTAAAGATGATTGTGAGTAACCTTTACACTTTTTGAAAAAATTAAAAAATTAAAAAGTTATAAAAATAAAAAAATTACTTGATCAATTTATGAAGATGGCAATGATTTTTTTAAATAAAAGAACTATGAATGATTTCTGCACTTGAAAAAAATAAAAGATGATTATGAATAACTTTTGCACTTTAAGTATGTTAACATGTTGACACGATGTCTAATTAAAAAAAATTGGAAAATTGAAAACTAAAAAAAGTTAAAAACTAGGAAAAAATTTGAAAAATTAAAAAATTAAATAAATTTATTAATTTATTTGTTTAAAATGCAGTTAAATAAAAAAAAAAGTATCGCTTCGCGATGCTTTTTCAGCTTGATTTTCGTAACATATTACAATCATGGTTTATTCCTAATCAGCATTATGGATACGAAAGCTTTAATGGAGTTAAAAAGTCAAAACCCCCAAAAGGCACATCAAGGATCCCTACAGACAAGACATACCTAATTAACCTTCTTAGCCCAAGTTGTAGGGAGGCGATACGCGGAAAGTAAACTCAAAAAATGAGAAAATTATACCCAAAAACCATATATTCAGAACTGTGAGGGGGTGCAATGAGGTTGAAAAGTCGAGACCCTAAAAGGCACATCTAGGGCTGGCTCCTACTAAATGTACATACCTAATTCCAATTGCCTCGCTGAATTTGGAGTGGACTCAGGCGATGAACAAACTCAAAAAATAAGAAAAAACGACCAAAAAAGCACATATTTGGGACTGAGAAGAGGTGAAATGGGCCTGAAAAGACGAGACCCCAAAAGGTACATCTAGAGCCCTTACTAAATATAATTACCCAATTTCAAGTTCATAGCTCAATTTGGACAGAAGTTATGTGGGAAACAAACTGATAAAACATAAAAACAGATAAAACCCGATCAAAACCTCACCTTTTTTGGGGCTATGAAGCGATACAAGGGAGCTTAATGCACATCTAGGGCCCAACTGAATGTACATACCAAATATCAACTTCCTAGCTCAGTTTAGTGGGGAAATAGAAGACTTAGGGAGATTAATTTTTAGATGTTATGTAACTTGTGGTTCTCTATCAATGGACCTAAAGAGAAGCAATTTTTTCGTTTTTTGCCCTCAGGACCCCCTCCCCAAAATGGAGCAAAACTGAATTTTGACCCACGGTCATTCTCACTCATATTGGGACCTTTTTGGTCGGTATCGAGCGGAGTAAATGGATATTATTGATATCCCTCCCCCACCCCCGTTGGCCTATAGACTGTAATAGTCTGGTTTTTATTGACAATATGACGTAAAAAATCAGACTAAAAACAATTAATGATTTCTATTTAAAAGCCCAAGTTGAATAAATGAGAAAAGGTATTGGTGAATTAGTAGTGTACGTTTTGGATGAAATTTCAAGTGTAAACTGGAAGTAAGAAGAGTAATGGTTGATTTTATGATTTCATTTTAATTTCAAATAAAAGGGTAAGTAGGTCTAATGAATGATTTTTGCATTTTATGTTATCATGTTTATTGGGTCCAGACTGTATGAGAGTTTATTTTGAACTGTCTATTTACATTGGACCCAATATTTCTAGTTGAATACATACAACATACTGGCTGAATATTTCTAGTTTACCCCTTCATGTTCAAGTTGTATAAATGTCGAAAAAAATTTATGAGTAGGTGGTGTACGTTTCTGATTTAGATATGTTACACGTCCATTGGAAAAGGTGCCTAAATTTTTTTCAAAAAAAAAGATGGGTTTTCGATATTTTGATCGAGGGAAGAGGGGAGTGGGACGAAGAAAATATTTTTGGATGTAAATGTTTTCTAAAGACAGCCAATGATGTTTTAAGAAAATTTCGAAAATTCTGAAATCAACGGCATTATTTCCCTAATTCACTTTTGTAGTGACTTAGTCCGAGTACATGAGCTTACAAAATATCCGAACAATCATGCTGAGTCCTATGCATGTATATGTATAATGATGGAAAATTCCGAGAGTAAAATACATGACTAATTTCGCTACTTTGAATAAAATTAATTATTTACTATCATAGTAGGAAAAAAGCAAAGTACAAGTACGTCAAACCACCATATTTAGAAACGATTTACTTATCGAACGTATATCAATTTTTGTAACCAATAGAAATTTTCTAACGTTGATAATGGCATATATGGTACACGCGCACTACTTATCAGCGTTTTAACACGCCAACACTCGAAAAAAAAATGTATACAAGACAAGTGTGCAACCCAGTTTAAACATTTACGGATTTGTCGAAAAAATTACAATGCTTGATTTTTTTTCTTGGCCTTATTTTCCCGATCACATTGTCAAAGAAAATCAAGCTATTGCAGATTATATTGACTGATCTACTGTGGATTACGTAGGATGGAGGAGTATCAACAGAATCAATTTTTCAGTTCCTAAAAGGCCCCTGAGAGTAGTTCTTTAGCATGCCAAATATTTATTTCACTAAATTAAGTGTTCTTTACGTTCCAAGACTAAAATCGTTATTCTGCGAAATCTCTTTCAAGATTTTGAAGGGCAAATAGCTGCGTTGTTAAATTAATCGGTAAAGAATCAAAAATTGTACAACTAATCTAAAATTCACTCTCCTTTCACGATCAAAAGGGTAAATAATTTGAAAGTTTTGCCTTTTCGTTGCTCTCTGATCTTTTGAAATATGTTCATCTAGCCCCCATTTTCCCTCTAAATTCAGCCAGATGATTGAAATTTAGCTTACAGTTCAAAATAGATTGAATTTCTAGGCGGGTTTCGCCACTTTATGGACTAGTCCTGCGTCTGAGAATCCATAAAATTTAGTTAGATATGGGGGAAGGGGAGGGGGGTCTACTCAAATCTATTACATGTAATTGCGAGACTATCGATACTACGTGCAATAAATTCATCTAAGCAACTGGTTGACTGCAGACAATTAGCCTGATTTTCTAATGTCCATAACGTCAGAAAAACTCAGCCTATCGCAATTTATCGATCTATTGCGGACGAAAAGAGGGAGGTGGAACAGAGGAACTATCAGCAAAATCTGTTGTTGGATTCGAGAGAGACACTCAGACCAGGATTGGGATTCACGAGGTGATTTGTGACTCGGATCAAATCTCGAATCATCGAGCAAAAAACTATCCGGATCACAGAGACCGATAATTTTGCAAAAATTTGATTCGAATCACGGATCACACTTCAAAAACTGATCCGAAATCGGATCAATTTTTACGCATTTTTTTTTAAATTATCCGAATCACAAAAGTTCGGATCATCGGATCATTTTTTTTTTCAAAACTCAGGCTGCAGTAATTTCCTGATCCATGCTAAATTTCAATTTTACGAGATTTTTTAGCCTTAAACAATAATCACATCATTGTGACCTAATCCTACAGCACAAGCTACACTTTGAAAAAATGATCCGGAAAAGTCACGATTTCAGGAAAATGAATCGGATCAAATTACGGATTGTACGAAAAATTGTGTACGAATCGCATATCGCGGATCATTTAAAAAAAAAGGACGATCCAAAATGATCCGAATCGTGGATCAAATCACAGTTTTTTGATCCGGATATTCCCAACCCTGTCATAGACGAAACGTGACCTTTTTCTTTGAAGGGGGGGGGGGGGAAGCTACAAATCTGCCGACTCCAATTTACCCATGGATTTCCCATAAAAGTGTTTTGTACTACTACACCCCTTCCCCCACCTAATTGAGAGGAAGGTAGTCTGAAAACTTGCCGGCTAAATTTCATCAAAAACTGGTAATTTTATGAAATTCAAGCTATAGTGAAATTTTGTGAAGAAGAGGTAAATATAAATTGAAAGAATTTTCCAAAAACAATAAACGGATTGGCATCCATCCGAGCGGAGTGATGAAAAATTATGAAAAAATTGAAATTTTAATATTGGAAACTGTACATTTTCTTCAAGGGTTTTGTTTGAAAGAAATTTTCTTATCTCTAATGACCATACTGTGATCGCTGGTCTAATAACTGTCGACTTCTGAGAGCGGGGTAGTTGCTGAAATTTTCTTCGGAAAGTATAAAATATGTAGCCCTAGCGCGGAGTGAGAGCGAAAATTATGTAAAATTTGAGGGGGTCGGGAAATGAATATTTTGACGTATTTTCAAACTCTAAATGTTAAATTTGACTGTTTTGGAATTTTGAATTATTATAAATACAAAAATTCGAGTATTCTCATGCTCTTTTTTAATTACAAAAAAACTCGATCCATATTGATGCGTCAGAATGACAAGCCCGAGAAAAGCGAGTGCGACCTTTAGAAAAAAAAGAAAAATTAACCGATTACAAAGTATGAAAATATACAATTTTCTGGTTTCTGATCTTTCATATTGATACATTCGTTTTAAATTGTGCCAAACAAGTGTTTATGTGCCGATTTGCCGTTTTTCCATCGATTATTTATTGATTTTTTGGTTTATCCAAAATTTGTCGACTTTTGAATGATTGGGGGAGCAGTTCACCTGACTACTTCATGATCAAACGAGCCAAATTTTTAGCCTAATTTTCTACGTCATATTGTCAATGAAAACCAGGATTTTACAGTCTATCGACGTATGGCGGATGAGAGGGGAGTATCAGCAAAAACCATTTTGGGGTCCATTAAGACCAATTCTTGCCGTGTAAGATTTTTATTTTTTTATGTTTTTATTCAATTTCCGAACATTAAAATCATTTACTTCGCTCAATACCAACCAAACTCACTCTAATTCGATCAATCGGCTCAGTTTGGCGGCGGATTAGATATATTTGAGTGGGGATGAATTTGAGTCGAAATTCTGCCATGCCCCAATTTGGGAGAGGGGGTGCTGAGGAGTCAAAAATGCAAAAATTGCCCCTTTTTGAATCAATTGACAGAGAATCAAAAGATGTATATTCAAAAATCAACCTCCTAGATCAATTAGGAGGAGAGAAATGGGGGGTTTCCCTCGTTTTGATCTTGAAAAAGGGCTGTTCCTCCTCTGCTATATCCCCACCAAATACAGTTAGAACATTTAGTAGAGACCTTAGATGTGCCTTTTGGTAGTCTCAACTTTTCAACCACATCTCATCCCTTCATAGCTCCAAAAAAGTGTTTTTTTGGTAGTTTTTTTTTGAGTTTGTTCCTCGCATAGCTCCACTTCAAATTGAGCTATGAAGATAAATTAGATATGTACATTTGGTAGGGGCTCTAGATGCGCCCTTTGGGGGTCTCGAATTTTCAGCCCCAAATATGTAGTTTTATGGTCGATTTTTCTTCTTTTTTTTTTTAGAGTTTCTTCCTCGCATAATTCCCTTCCAAATTAAGCTAGGAACTTGAAACTAGGTATGTAGATTTAATAAAGGCCGTAGATGTGCATTTGGGGGGTTTCGACTTTTTAGTCCCATTGAATCCTTCATACCCGCCAGGCTTATTAGGAAAAAAGCATCGTTTCGCGATGCTTTTTTTCAATTCTCATGATCGTAATATGTCGCGAAAATCAGGCTGAGAAAGCATGATTTTTTCTTATCATTTTGAGCAGAATTATTGCATTAAACTGCATACAACCAGTCACATACACTCTGTTTTATTGATTTTCAACGTTGAAAATGAAAAATTGTGTTTTCTTCAAAATATTGACATTTTTTCCCCGTTTAAGAACAAACGTCATTTCAATTTTTGGTAATAGTGATTAAAATTCAAAATATACATCTTTTATGACCAAAACTGGACTAAAACCTCTTCTTTAAACAATTATCGCTCAATACGGCTCTGACATAAAAAAAGGATGTACAATATTTGATCTATATTTTTTCAAAATTTTTGCTCTTCAGAGAAGAACATCAAATTTCAGAATTTACAGCTAATTTTTGATGGCTGAAAAAATGGCAATACTGATTTCTAAATTATTTTTAAATAGTGCTTTAATTATTCTACAATTTGGGAAAAAATTTGAATCTCTATGATTTTCAGGCTCTTGCCAAAATTTCAAATGCTCATATCTTCGTTTAAAAGCTAGCTAGAGAGCTCCGGTTTGCTCCGTTGGTGTTTTTCATCGTGATCTACCACCGTGAAAAATTTGGAAAAAAACGCTAACCCCAAGGGCGATTTTGATATGGAATGACCCTTATTTCGTTCAGTCTTTTCTTCTCTGATGAATCACTATCGAGATTATCAGATGCGGTTGAGAAAAACAAACACAACATCTAGGTGATAAACATAACGATATCCTCACTCCACCGACCACCTCACCTTACTTTACTCTACCTTATACCGAAATGAATTCAACCCACATTCTTATTTAAACCGAGTCCCAATTTTGACAAAAAATAAATTTTCCAGTCGTCTCGCAGGCGCATAACAAAGAACAGCATCAAACTCATCATTTTCACCTCCCACTAATCTCCAAAATCTTAACAACTCTTTCAGTCAAAAATAACCTCACGTAACTTACCGTTCAATTTTGACGTCTTAATCACGCCTTTGTTTTACACATCGAACACCTCTACCCTTCAATATAGGCCTCGCTAACCGGTTACAAGTCTGGAGTTGAAAAGAATAAAAAAAAAAAAAAAGAAGAAAAAAGAATCCGTAACCGTACTACGCTAACCTCAGGTCTAGTTTACAAGTTTACACATAAATGTGAGAGATTTCAGACATGGCATAGCCGAAATATATAAAAAAAAAAGAAGAAAAAGAAAAAAAGACGATTTCTTTTAATTAGAAACAAGGAACTAGTACCTGGGCCTTAATATAAAGTACACATACACATACCTCAGCTATACGTATACAAAAACGAGTAAATTCGATTCGCGAGTACTTGTGCGTGTGTACCCGACAATTATCGTGTCTTAATATATTTAACCAATAATTAAATAAGTAACGAGTTAATTTCGTTCGAATTTCCCTACGGTTATCTCGATTTTAGAAAAACTAATTTTGTAAATATAATTTAAATATCATATTGTTTGTCTTATTCAAAGACGCTCGCTCGTCGTATAGCTACATTTGGCCGCGTACTAGGTTTTTTATTCCTTCTTTTTTATTTTATTTTTTTTTCCTATTTGCTCTTGCCTATGCTAATCAGCTCTCCATCTGAGAATGGCCGGTGTTTGATCTATTCCCTTTGCTTCTGCACATTACATAAGAAGCAATGGTATAGTAAGTCTTAAGTATATTCGAAAGTGAATTAACGGTATCAATTATGATAATGTGCATTTTTAATATGGATTTATATCGGCATAATTATAATAATTAAGTCGCCGTTAGTCCTATATTGATGTGTATATATTTATCTAATTATTGGGTCACTGACTGTTCGATTCCGATCTTATTCACATATAAACTTATGTACTACTCGTACTCGTACATACTCGTTCGGCAAATAGAAATTTATCTCACCTTTTTTTTTTTCTTTTTTCACGAATTCGTTAAAAAAAATAACCGTTTGAGATGTCAAGAAATAAAACGTATCATCTCATTCTTTTAGTACATATAAATATATACACGTATAGATAAAACACACAAATAAAAATAACTCGTTTCGTTAAATTCGTTGCTTTCTCTTCGTATTTTTTTTTTTTTTTTACTTTTTTTTGATTTAAACGCATACGTACACATACCTATCTACCTATCAAAAAACAGCAATGGCAGCAATAACAACAACGACGAAAAAAAAACATTTCGTAAAAGAAAAAAATGAAATTATGTAAATTTTTGTAATTCATTATCGTAACTTCGCAATCCGTTGAAAATTATCTGAAGTGCCGCCGCGATTACGATTTACACTATAAAAATAGGTAGGTAATAGATACAGGTATATAATTCTATAGCAGGTCATTTGATAAGTAATTTGTCACAGTTGTTGCAATCCAACGTGCACGTTGTTGTGTCAAAAAAATTGAACTGCAGGTCGCCTCTCGCCAATAGGTATACTCGTTTTAATATAAAAATGACGTTCTCATATTAGATTTTGCATCTCGAGCAGTTTGAAAGCTGAGGAATTTCTTCAAGATGACCAGAATGCATTTTTATCTCGTACACATTCGTTTTATATTATCCATAGAATTGCATTATTTGAAAATGATGGCTATTCGATCGTACGTATACATTTTTACTCTCCCACATTCAAGTTCATTAACCAGATTACGTGTTGTGATAACGAGCTCGATGAATTGATTCGGTTGAAAGAGTAGGTATGATTCGAGTTTTTATGTGAGAAATCGAATAATTCAATTTTTTACTGTTGAAAAATTTTATGATGTACTTTCAAGGTTGTAGAAATTGAAAATTCGCGTGGTTTTCGCCATTTCTAAGAAGCTAGTTTCCTTGTGGAGCGAGGGAAATTAAGGGGGTGTTGTAAATTTTATCCGCATCTTGACTTTAAAAAATGCAGTACCCCAAACACTGATAAGAAACATGCCCAAATTAACCTACGAGGAATTTTTAAGGAAAAAAAATTAATATTTTAACCATTAAAAAGTCTATTCTGGAAATCATGTTTTAATTGCAGTATTCATTTTCCAAGTTTTTTAAAAAAAAACCATCGCTTTAAGATACTTTTGCAGCTTGATTTTCGTGACATATTGCAATCATGAGAATTGAGGGTAGAAAGGGTTCAATTGGGCTGAAATGTCAAAACCCCCGAAAGGCACGTCTAGTGTCTCTACTGACGGTACATACCTAATTTCAACTTCCTAGCCCAATTTGGAGGGGAGTTATGCGAGGAACACACTTTAAAAATTAGAAAAATCGACCAAAAACCGCATGTTTAGGGTTCGGAGGGGAGGGGGAGAAGTTGGAAATGGGACCGATAAGTCGAGATCCCCAAAAGGCATATATAGGGCTCCTACTAAAAGTACATACAAAATTTCTCAAGCTCCTAGCTCTATTTAGAGGAGAGTTATGCGTGGAACAAACTCAAAAAACTCAAAAAACTCTAAAAATGACAAAACCTGGCCAAAAAATCACTTTTTTGGAACTGTTAGGGGATCCAATGGAGCTAAAAAATTGGAACTTCCAAAAGTCACATCTAGGGTCCCAACTAAATGTAAATGCCAAATTTCAACTTCCTAGCTCAATTTGGTGGGAAAATAGGGGAGGAACAGTACTTTCCCCAGGTCAAAAAGAGGGAAAACACTCATATCTCCCCTCCTAATTGACCTAGCAGGTTTATTTTTGGATATGTTATACAACTTTAGATTTCCTATCGATCAACTCAAAAAGGAACAATTTTTGTGTTTTTGGCCCTTCAGCACCTCCTCCCCCAAAATAGGGTGAAATTGAACTTTGACCCAACGTCATCCCCATCCATATATATCTAATCTACCGCCAAACTGAGCCGATTAGCTGAATTGGAGCGATTTTGGTCAGTATCGAGCAGAGTAAATAATTTTACTATTCGGGGGTAAAAAAATTAAAATTAAAAAGAAATATCTTACATGGCTAAAAATTGTCTTGATCATCTTTTACGACCCCAAAACGGATTTTATTGGTATCCCCTCTTTAATTTTCAGTAATTTCTGATCTTTTTTTATGAAATTCTTGACGTATTTTTCTTGCTGAACTCGAATTTGTGAACAAAATTTTCGTATCAAGCACAGAGTTTTTAAGAGAAACGTATACTCTTATCAGTCTAAGAGCCTAGTCATGAAAAATAAACCGAAAAGGTTGAAATTTGACCCCGGCTCCAAAAGTTGGAGTATGTATTGTATACTCATTTTCAAAAACAACAGTCTAACGATTCGTAACTGCTACTTTCAAGTACAGTAAAAGCTCACAAGTTCAAAACATTTATAAACTTTCATCCCAAAAGTGTTATGGTTGCAACTGATGCAATTTTATAGACTTTTTCATGTTAAGCCTGTGTATGCTGATCTGCCAGGTCTGAAGTGCGGCCAAGGGGTTGTCAGATAGAATTCTTAAAATGGCTAAAATTTGAAAATTCCTATTTTTTTCGGTTTTCTGTGTAAAAAAAAGCCCCATTTAAATGGGTTGAAAGCTACTTTTGAGTAGCGTAGAAGTGCGATGAGGAAAATATTATCTGAGTTGAATCCTGCGACCTTGAAAACCTATTCAGTTGTTCGTTACCCAGGATGAACTTTAATTAAAAAAAAAAAAAAAAGTACCAGACTGATTTTTGTGAAATATTATAATCCAGTGAATTATCCCTAATCAGTGGTAAGGGTGAGAGGAGGACAAGGTGGCTAAAAAGTTCCAGCAAAACGCACATTTAAGACCTGCACTAAATCAACATACAAAATGTCAACTTATTAGCTCAATGGGGGGGGGGGGAGTTATGCGAGGAACGAACTGAAAAAGGGGGGAGTTATGCGAGGAACGAACTATATTTTTGAGGCTATGAGTGGGGTACAATGCAATGCGGCTCGAAAGACACCTCTAGAACCCCTATTCAATGTATGTACTAAATTTCAATTTTTTAGTTTAATTTGGAGGAGAGATAAGGGAAGACCAGCCCTTTTTCAGGGTCAAAATGGAAAAAAATCTTCATATCTTCTCTCCTGAGTTATCCAGGAGGCTAATTTTTGAGTATGTTATACACCTTTGAATTCTCTCGCGATCGGCTCAAAAAAGAACATTTTTTGCGATTTTAGCCCCTCAGCACCATCTACCCCAAATTCAGGCGTGACTGAATTTTGACCCGAGCTCAACCTAACTGTACAGCATGACGTCCGTTGCCATTGTATGCCTATTTCCCAAATTTGGTCGATTTTGGTCGGTATCGAGCAGAGCAAATGATTTTTAGTTTTGATGGAAGACAAAATACGTATCTGGCATGTGCATTTGTATCCGTTCGTACTCTCATCGTGATGATTCATTACATGTAACTTATTTATTCTTCACCTATTAATCATTGAGCCTCGTCGAGTCGTTAGCTAAATTTTCATTTCGATTAATGAATACAGACTATTATAATGTCTACCTTTACATGTGTCGTATTTTTAGAGCTTTTTAGCTCCGAAGTTTCTGAACTGTGGTCCAAAACGAATACTCGAAATAGTAAACTTATTCTCACCAAAAGCAAATTACTACCCCGCGGTTCATTCAAATAAGCCAACGGCCTCATTATAAAAGCCCCCCAAAAATATATATATATATCCCCAATAAAAACCCAACACGATGACTATTTACCTGTTCGCTTTTAGCGGGATCAAAACAAAAGAATAATAGATGCACCCGAGTGCGGTCATAAATGACAGGTTAACGTGTTGAAAACATTAGCGACGACGAGCTTCGCCACCGACAGAGCGATTACATAAACGCTTCGACACCGTGTATCCCATTTTTCAACGCTTTAAAGGGTGCAATGTTCTACAACAGGGGTACCGCTCGCGAAGGTAATTGAGTACAAAAAGGGGGTTCTAAAACAATAATAACATCGATAAAGTCACCCCACGATAATATAAACAAAAACCGAAGTATCCGTATGCCAAAGCTATTATTATTCGTAACACCAGCAGAGATAGGTTTTTCTCCGGTGTGGGTTTTCATTGTTCTAGAAATTCGAGCTGTTTTGCGTGAATATTAGACAACGACTTTTGAAGTGCGAAATAAAATTAACGTTAGAAAGTTTTTGAGGAGAAAATTTTCATGGAAAAAGGTTGAAATTTACAATTGTAATAGAACACTCAAACTGTCAGATTCATGTGTAGGTTTTTATACTGGGCGTGTGTAATTTCTAAGACTATTACGTCCAGTGGACAGGGGATCTAAATCTGGTTTGTAAACTTGAGTGTTTTTCTTAGATAGAGGATTTTGGAGATTTGAGATGGATCATCAGG
>FIZR01005754.1:0-19239 GCA_900060175.1 Ferrisia virgata
TTGAAGTTATTTCTCAGAGGTGTATGATTTTTTATGTTTCTTAATTTGTTTGAGGAGCGTAATCCAGTCAAATTAGCATTAAATAACGGAAAAATTGATGACCAAAATTTTTGTACACGAAGTTGTACTACAACACCCCTTAAAAATCGGCCAAAATCGGATCGGTGCTTCTGCCCCACAAACCGGTTTTTTACCAATAACTTTGCCTAACTTTGTTCCTAAATGCGATTGAAAAAAAAAGTCGGATAAGAAAATGCAGCTGGTCAAATTTCCAATAAAAAAGGTTGGTACATAATTTTCTCGAAAATCGATTGAAACATTTTAAAATCAATTCGAAAAGGACGCGTTATGCTTTAACGTGATGTACCGCGTAATCTGTTTTTTCAAGAATTGAACGCGAATGATTTTTTTCCTTCAGAATAACCATAAATAAGACTCTATACGACGTACACCACTGAAAAGCATATTTTTATACTTATATTCGTATTCAGGGGGTTCGATTGATATGAAAATGACACCAATATTGCCAACCTATTTTCATGTGAATGGCAAGTGGGGGTTGGGGTGAGAGGAGGTTCTGAAAGGTTGAGAAATAAAAAACGCAGTTTTTTTAATTTTTGAACTTGACCATTAACTCCAAAAAATATCAAAAGATTTCAAAAAATTTCAAAAAATAGTAGTCACCAAGATGTACATTTTGGCGAAAAAAAATTACGTGTATGCCCCTTGAGTTGGGAGCTGTGGTAATTTCAAGTTTTCTTTTGCAAGTTTCTCCCCTTTCCCAGGGGGCAGAAAATTTTGAAAAAAATTCTGTGCATAGGCCCATACCTCGTCTATACATTTTAGGTGAGAGAAAAAATTTTCTTGCATGACGCAAAAAAACAGAATTTTTTGTAATTCCAAAGAATGACAAAGGGGCGGGGAAATTTTTTTGCTTCTAAAATTTTTTTTCAGAAATACCCAGCAATGTTTCATGAAAATTTTGAAAATCTGAAGACAGGGCATTTCCGCTGTACGTTTCAAGGAATACCTTTTTGTCCGACATTTTTTTTTTTTTTTTTGAAAATTTGCATGTTTAATCTGATTATGAAAATTGATGCAACAGAACCGGTTTCGAAATGAACCGCTTTCCATGGAAATTATGTCAGATTTTCTGGAAAATTCGCATACTGTCTTTCTTCAAAGATACTAAACAGAAATCTGATTATGAAAATTGGTGTAAATGAACCGGTTTCAAAACCAACTGGTCATAGTACAGAAATATTGCCAAGTTTTGAAAATTTTCATACCTGCTTTATTTTTTTTTAAATGCTGAACACTGATTCGATTACGAAAATTGATACCCAAAATAAACCGGTTTCAGTACAGAAATTTTGTCCTACCTTGTTTTTGAAAACTCGTATGTTAACTGCTCTTTTTTGAGGTGCTGAACACAAATCTGGTTATGAAAATCGGTTCAAATGAACCGGTTTCAAAATGAAGCTGTTTCATTGTAGAAATTTAGCCCAATTTTTTTGAAAATGAATTCGGAAATCTACTGCTTTTTTTCAAGGTGCTGAGTACAAATATGATTACGAGAATTGGTGCAAATAAACCAGTTTCAAAATAAACGTGTTTCAGTAAATCTATTTCGTTCGATTTTTTTTCGAAAATTCGCATGTTTTGCTGCCTCATGCTCGCCTATTTATGGTGCTGAATACAAATCTTATTATGAAAATTTGCGCAATAAACCGGTTTTGAAATAAACCTGTTATAGTACAAAAATATCGAAATTCAATCCAATTTTATTTGAGCATTCGCGCCCTGCTTTTTACAAACTCAGAACGCTAATTTGATTATAACAATCAGTGCGAATGAACTGGTTTCGAAAAAAAAAAATGGGTTCAGCATAGAAATCCTCTCCCCCCTTTTTTTTTTTGAAAATTCGCATATTTATTTTCTCAATTCAAGGTGCTGAAAACGAATCTGATTATGAAATTTGTGCAATAAACCGGTTTCATCATAGAAATTTTGCCTAATTTCTTTGAAAATTCGAAAACTTACAGTTTTTCTTATGTGTTGAGTACGATTCTGGTAACAAAAATTGAAGCAAATTAATCGGTTTCACGATAAACCGGTTTTAAAATAGAAATTTGTCAGATTTCCTTGAAAATCTGTACATTGCCTACCTTCAAAAATGCTCAACAAGAATCTGATCATGAAAATTGGTACAAATGAACTGGTTTATTCCGGTTTCAAAATAAATCGGTTTTGGTACGAAAATATAGAAATTATGTTCAATTTTTTCAAAAATTCGTACTGTTTTTCACAATATGCTGAAAGACAATCTAATTATGAACATTGGCGCGAAAGAAGCGGTTTTGAAATAAACCAGTTTTAGTACAAAAATATAGAAATTATGTTCGATATTTATAAAAATTCACGTATTGCTTTTCACATGATGCTGAGTTCAAATATGATTATGAAAGTTGGTGTAAACTGGTTTCAGAATAGAAATGTTGCTTTGTTCAATTTTAAGATGCTGAACACGATTATAAGTATGAAAATTTGTGTAATAAACTGGTTTCATCACAGAAATTTTGAACAATTGTTTTGAAAATTCGCACACCCCTTTTTTCGCAATGCGCTGAACACGAATTTGAATATGAAGATGGGTGCAATAAACCGGTTTCCACAATTGAAACTTTGTCATCGCTTTTTTTCGAGGTAATGAACCAGAATTTGATTATGAAAATGCATAAATTCAAGTTGGGTATTCCTCAGAAATTTATTCTTTTTTTCCACACTTCAGTACAAAATTTAGCAACATTGGGTGAAATACAACCGGTTTACGTCAAAACTGGTTTACTTGTGCCAATTTTCATACTGTTTCGTATGCAGCACCCTAAAAAAAGGCAATAAATATCCGAATTTTTTGAAAAAATGGGACCAAATTTCTATAAAGTAACCGGTTCACTTGCAAGAATTTTCATGATAGAAAACTCCTATGTAGATATTTCGTTTTTGGAAGAGTATCCTCACTAACCATGTTTTTATTATACCAATGAGAGACATGATTTCCATAACAATACGTAAAAGCCATCCACCAAACGATGACGTACATATCTGCACTTTTATCCTTATAAACTATGTATGATTTCTTCTTTCAAATTATTAAAACCAAATTCGGGCGCTAAAATTGAACACAACGTACCCGTAGGAACGGTACAATACGTGTAAATGAAAGAAATAAAGAAAATCTCGACATATGTCACTCGCACGCGCGTATTTGTCTAAAAGCAAAATATTTAACGAAGCGTCGAACCAAGAGGAAATGAAAAATCGCACATGGCGTTATTAAGAATGCGTCAGATTAAAAATCGCTCAACGTTGTGCGCTTCGTCGAGTACGTACTCGTATGATATTTGCGAATAATTTGAATTCTATCAGCTTTTTAGTCGCCTTTATACCTTTTATTTCCCCGAAGTAAAAAAAGTTGGCCGTGTTTACAAAATGTATTTTACCTTATTGAGATAGAATAAATTCGTGAAAAAAAAGGGAGGATCGCGACTCGTAAGGTGTGAAAAAAGCATTTGTATTTCGTATACACGATGTATGTAGATGGGTTAAAATGGGAAAAATAAATCTTTAAATAAATAAGTGCAAAAAACGCATGTAAAATGAACGAGAAATGAAGTGGTACGATGCAGAATTGTCCTGAGACGAGAAAATAAATACCTTTTGTACACAAGAAGAGGATTTTTTGGATCACTGTTCGGAATTTTTTTATGAAATAAAGATGATTTAAAAATAAAAATTAATTTCAATTTCAGATTACAAAATGTAGTAGTCTAGAATTATAAAGGGAAAAAAATCGAAGTTACAATATTCATAATGCGAGAAAATACAGCCATATTTTACTGCACAACAGGGCCTTAAATAACCCATCCATCAATAAAAACAAAACTCAAAATGTGATAAGTTACTTGAATATGTAGTTTCAGAAGATTTTCATCAAAATTTACCACTCATTTGTAAAAACTGGGCAACCAATAACTAAATATGCATACTACTTTTCATTTGTTCGGCTCAATTTGCAGAAGCAAGATATCAGAAGGACCAATTTGAAAAATAATAAAAATCACTAGAAAAAAACTTTTTCAGGGTTACAAGAGGATGCTAAATGGCTGACAAGTCAAAATCCCAAAAGGTGCACTTAGAATCTGTATTAAATCTATAAACCTAATTTAAAAACCCTATCTGAATTTGAAGCAGACTCAGACGCCAATCAATAGCTCTTAGTCAACCTTCGATAGCCTCTGGTCACCCTTCAATAGTCCCTAGTCGCCCTTCAATAGGATCCACAAGCCCAGCCCACAGTCGCCTCCAGCGTTTGGAGGCTATTGAATGGCGTGTACAGAATATTGGGGTCGTCTGGACACTACTGAAGGGTAAATAGGGGCCACTGAAGGGCGATTAGGAGGAACTCAAAAGCAACTAGGGGATTATGAACGGTGTCTGGCAGCTATTGAAGAGAGTCTACAGGCTATTGAACAGGGTCTAGAGGTTATTGAGAGGTGGCATCTGGAGGCTATTGAAGGATGCCTAGACCCTATTGAGGGGCATCTGAAAGCTATTGAGGGCAGTGAACAGGGCAAACAGAGGGTATTGAAGCACTGGCTATTGGAGAACAACCAAGGGCTATTGAAGGGAGTCTGGAGGCTATTGAAGGGTATCTGGAAGCTGTTGATGGGCGACAGAAGGCTATTAAAGACCGACTAGGGCCTATGGAACAATGTCTAAAAACTATTAAAGAGCAACTGAGGCTATCAAAGGGCGACTAGGACCTATTGAAGAGATCTGAAAGCTATTGAGGGGCGACTGAGGGATAATGAAGAGCGTCTGGTGGACATTGAAGGGCAACTAGGAGCTCATGATGGGCGACTAGAGGCTATTGAAGGGCGATTAAGGGCTATTGGAAAGTGTCTGGAGGTTATTGAACGGCGTTTGGACGCTATTGAGGGTTTTGAACAGTGCATGAAAGCTTTTGAAGGACGCCTAGAGGCTATTGAACAACGTCTAGAGGCCATTGAAAAGCATTTAGGGGCTATGGAAGGGCGACTAGGGGCTAATAAACGATGTCCCTAGGCTATTAAAAGGCATTTGAAAGCTAATGAAGGGCGACTGGGGGCCATTGAAGGGCGATTGCAGTCTATTGAACGGAGTCTGGAGGCTACTGAACAGCGACTAGGGACTATTGAAGGGTGTCAAGAGGTTTTTTTTGAAGGGCGACTGTAGGCTATTGAACAGCATCTGAGGGCCTTCAATAGCCTTCATACCCCTCTAATAGCCGTTTCACCCCCAATACGCATATCTAGAACCTCTATTAACGTACATAACAAATTTAACCCCACACCCAGTGTACATCAGAGAGGACATATGCGAGGAACATCTTTTGCACTATCTTGCCATCTGTTCTTCTCTCATGATCTCATCAGCATACACGTTGAACAATCTGTAAGAAAGTTGACATCCTTGCCTCGCTCTCATATGTGGCATTTATATGACTTCAATTTTATGGTGGTGAGAGTTTATGGTGAAGAATCTGAAGCTTTTCAATCGGAGTAGGGGGTGCGTCAAGGATAAATATTGTCCCTGCAGTTATTCAACATCTATGGTGAGCATATAATTCGTGAGGCTGTTAAACATTGGACTGGTGGTATTCCTATTCGAGGAAGAAGAATCTTTAATCTGCGATATGCAGATGATACCACCTTGATTCCTGCGGATGAAGAAGAAATGCGGAGCTCGTCAATCTGCTGAAGATAGCTAGCGAAGAATTTGGGCTTCGTAATAATGCATCGAAAACGAAAGTCATGGTGGTGGATCGGGCCAAGTGTCTTCCAGTATCTACAGCTCTGAGCAAATACAAAAAGGTCAACACTTTTGTATATTTAGGCTTCATCATTGAAGCAGATGGAGGCTCATTGGCAGAAATACGGCACCGAATCGCTCTGAGCAAATCAGCTATGACCGGACTGCGTAATGTCACATGTAATAAAAAAAATCTCTAGAAAGACAAGGAAGAGACTTATACAATCACTTGTTTTCGAACATGGACATTAAAGGTGGATGATAACAGAAGAATCGACGCCTTTGAGATGTGGGTCTGGCGAAGGATGCTGAGGATACCCAATTGTTAACGAAATACAGGAGCCAGTCAGGTTAAGTATTTTATGCGAGAGACGCATTTTTGGGTATTTCGGTCATGTGACCAGGAGAGAAGTCGGAAATCTCGAAAAAGACATTCTCCTTGATAAGGCCCCTGGGAAAAGAGGGAGAGGAAGATCTCCGACCACGTGGTCTGACATCATCAAAGTGTGAATGGGCTCTGTGGTAAGGGCTGGTTCACAGGCACAGGATCGCGATAGATGACGCGCTCTTTTAGGTGCAATACGGTCGTAAGTGATTCAGACCTACTAAGTATGATTCTTCGAGTATTTCTTTCCAATCTTAATACTGGCGATTTGATTTCAGTACAGTTTTACAAATTTAGCAACAATGTTCTAATCTTCAAATGTGAATATTTATACTAAAAAAAAATGATACTAATAATTTTCCAAGCATTTTCTAATTCTCAATCGACTAACACTGGAACGAAACCCCAGAATCACACCTCTTGTAGAAACTGAAGACAAACAAATTTTCGGAAAATTACACTTCAGGGTACAATATAGCATCGTACTCGACGTTATAACTACGTAAATATTTACATACGTACATTTGTCGATTAAATAAATAACACACCTAAAACATTGATAAACGCAAATCGTATAGTTTATAGGTAAATATAGCAAGCTACTCACTCTTTAATATTAATATTCCTCGGACAATCGTTCTCAGACTCGCCGGGAAATTCGTTGGGATGCGTTTGAATGGAATACGGGTAAAATATTTGCATTACTTTGCAAAAATCTATACTTTGAATTAAATTATTAATTTCTTCATCGTAATAATCGTGACTAAAGACTAGTAGAGCATTTTCAATGCCTTCCGTTTGAGCAAGACTAATTATAGTATGTCTTAAATACATCAGTCGATTGTGTACCTGTGAAAGGCAAAAAAAAAAAAAAAATGATAACAAAATAACACACCAGCATTTGATTAATTAACGTAAAAAGATTAATAAACTAACGCGAACGGAAGCGAACTTCGTATCATATTTTCGCTTAGATTTTTAATCGAAAACCTTGCACGTGTACCGAATCACCAAAATGATAACAAAAAGAAACAAATTGCAGTATAGGCAACCTTAGCAGCATTTATAATACCGCAATGGGACCTATTCTTTCTTTACAAGTACATAGTATACGTATATCTATACGCTTTTACTGTCGTAATTTGCTGTAGTAGAAGAACATGAGGATCTCGTGAGATTAATTCGAAAAAAAAAAAAAAAAAAAAAGAACGACGATATTATCTAAACCAGGTGTTGTGGTTTAACCACAAATTCTATCAGAATGTACCGTATATGTAATCAGGTATTCGTTAAAAGTTGCAATCTATGGTAAATCGTATGTAGGTACTCGTCAGTATTCAAACGTTTGATTAAATTATTCGTTCGACAAAAGGATCATATGTACCTATAGGTACAGCGAAAAACCTCAAACAGCTTTTGAATCGATGAAAAGTAACACAGGTATTTACTATCTATGTGTAGTATTTGTTGTTCCAAAAATGCCTTTGTGTTATACAGAGCGACCCAATTTTGATTTGTACATCCGTATCAGACATTTTTGGATTTGTAATGGTTTATTTTTTAATTTTACTCCAGACTGTACAGTTGAAAATCTATTCAACGGGGAGATATGCGAGAAGAAACTCTGGAAATAAGAAAAAATGCCTAAAAAACCACTTTTTTTGGAGCTGGGAGGGAGTGCAATACGGATAAAAAACAGAAACCCACCAAAAGGCATTTCTAGGACCCCTACCAAATGTACATGCCAAATTTCTATTTTAATTGGAAAATTTTAACTTCTTTTTAAGCTTGATTTTCTACATCGTATTATCAAAAAAAGAACAAGTTTTACGATCTATCGACTAGATGTTGGTGAGGGGGAGGGGAGGTGAAGGAGGTATCAACAAATTTTGCTTTGGGATCCAAGATCATTGTTAAGATCATTTATGGGTATGCTAGATAATTATTCATTTATTTATCCCCCCCTCGGCCCTTCCCAAAGGCAGAGCAAATTTTTCTTTTTTTGAAAATCTGTAAACGGCAGGGTCACAACAGTTCAGAAGGTTATGGTGAAAATGTCAATACCCTAATGCAATTTTGTAAACCTGAAAAACTCATTTAAAATTCAAAAATGGAATTATTATACATATTTGTGCATAAAACGATCATTAGCAACAAGTTTTCATCATTATACCTCTCTTTTTAGGGGTTTAAAAAAATACAATTTTTTACGTTTCTTCGCGAAGATTTTCTGAAAAACCACGAAGGAAATTTTTTATTGAGAAACAAATGGACGCAGGACATTAATTTTAAACGATTAAATGCGATATTTCCATTTTATCCCTATAGATAATTTTTCAGGATCACTCAAAAAAAAAATTTTTTTTGCGTATTTAAAAACAATTTTTTAATTATGTAAAAACATTCTTGAAACAACGCAAAAAAAACTTTTTTTAAACACCCCTGAAAAATTGTCTGGGGGGGGGGAGTAAATTGAATACACGTTTAATCATCTAAAATTGATGTATTACATCTATTTCAGGAGGGTGTTTCTCGAAAAAATTTCCTTCATAAGTTTTCAAAAAATCACGAAAAAGCGCAAAAGTGATATTTTTTTAAAACCACTGGAAAAATGTGTAATGATGAAAACTTCTCTCAAATGATCATTTTGAGTTCAAATACATAATTACAATAATTCCATTTTCGGAAAAAATTTTTCGAAACAAATCCATTTTCAATTTTTTGAACTTGAAAGTGAGTTTTGTAAGTTTAAGAAATTGAGTTGGAAGGCTAAAATTTTTAAATTTTCTGCCCACCCTTCCCTCCCCCTCAGCTCACTCTCTCCAATCCATGAATAAAAATCTAAAAATCATTCACCTACTCGGCTTAGCAACAACCTAAATCAGTGAAATTCTAATTGAGCATAGTTTAAAGGAGTGAGGTGTCCCACAGGAAACATTTGGAGGTTTCAATTTCCAATCGCATTTGACCTCCTCACAGTCCTGAAAAAGTAACCTTTTGGACGTTTTTATTATTCGTATTTCATAATGAAAATATGATCGAAAAAATTTGAAAAAATTTCCAGGGATCAGCCTTTATATGGTCCAGTATCCGTGTAATTTTGAAAAAATTCTGTTGGGAATTGTAGAATATAAAAATTTATAGGTTGACCCCTTATTTTGAGCTCACTTAGGACGATATTATGGTTGTAAGGATGAGGTAGGATTCAATTTTTATTACTGAGTTTTCAAACTGTAGGGATTAATTTCCACAAGATTATTTGAAAATTCCAGCCAAGGCACGATTCACCCCTCCTTACCCCGCTAAGCTCTTTGTCTTCATCGTAATTTTAACCCTAAAAAAAAAATAAAAAGCTAGGTGCAATTGAAAAAAAAAACAGATTATCAACGTTCCATTTTTTTAAATTCATTGGGTAATTCGATAGATAATAATTGTAACTGTCAACATTAAAAAAATTGAAAAATACTCAATTTTAACGTTCATTTTCCAATTTTTTAATCATCTGAAAAATTTAGCAAAAAATTATTGCTATTAGCAACACCAGCAAAACTGAAAAACGTCCCTTTTTTCACGCAAAAAAAAATGAATATCCGTTGGTGTGCATTTTGGAAAATTTGATATTTTGACACCTCATTTCGGGGCTCAATTTGGATCCAAAAGTAGAAAGCTTTCATTAATACAGAACAGCGGATTATAGACCTAATAAATCGACACCAATGTCCAAAATTTGACGAATTTTGAATTTGGAAACCTCCCCTTCAGAAGCCCAATTTAGGTTCAGACCTCAAATAGTTATCAGAATCGAATTCCGTAACCACAAAAATCCCTCATTTAGACTCAATCAATTCTTAGCTCGCTGGAAATTTATACCTAACTCGCAACTGGGCGAAAAATATTCATTTCAACGAGGATTTTCAAATGTCAACCCCCCCTTTTTTTTGTTTGTTTTCACTATAGCTCCTTCCCATGACCTTGTCGGAAAAAAGTAAAAAAACGAAAATATTTGTTTTTTAACGCCCCCACAACGCTTGTCTAAACCAATTCGAATTTTTCAGCATAACAAACTTATTTCTTGAGGAAGTTGCAACTTTTTGAAGGGCATGTCCCGTCCCCTCCCCTCCTCTCCCTCAGAGAAAAAGGGACAATCTAATATTTTTGTTATTTTACATAGCAGTGGGAAGTAGCATGTAAGAAGAATGCCACTAAAAGTGAACTAAGCAGATTTTTGAGAATTATTCGTTTCGATTGAAGATTTTCAAAAAACGATTTTTTCTAAACCCCTCCCCCTCCCCACGACCTTCTCCGGAAAAAAGGCAAAGAAGTAAAAATGTTACTTTTTTAATGCTGTATAACTTTTGTTCGGACATTTTTTTCGTAAACGTATTATTTGGGAAGTAATTACCAAAAAAAAAAAACAAACTTTGCATCCATTTGCTCCTTGAAAAGGCAAACAAAATATGCACGAATTTTAGGGGGAATTTCGATTTCCGTGCATTTTGTTCGGGTTTGGGCTATTTTTCAGCTAAAAATGACTATACTATTTCGTCGAAGTAAAAATAGCATATAGAAAATTTTAATTCCTTTGGAATGGGAGATGAGCAATTGTATATCCTCTATCCCACGAATAAACACATAGGCAGCAGGCAAGCGGGCAACTCGTGAATACGAACTTTTCTCATTAATCTTCATAAATCACGCTCACGTCATCTAATAACCGTCCGGTCAACATATCAGGACACCCTGTATAAAAAAGAAACACCGAACTGGCGAAACTCATCAAACTACATAATATATTATAAATGTACGGTTATTTGATCGACTGAGCAGAACAAGGTGCACGTGGTTTAAGCCTGTCTGCGGTTTGTTTGACTACATTATACATGTACGTACCTTTGGCTGCATTCGTATTCGAATTCGAGTACACGGTGCAAAGTATATAGTACGAGTATAGGGCCATATACTATAATATGAAAATAACTTACATAGCCTATCCAACTAGCGTAAATCGGCTTACTTGTATAACTATGACTAGAGAATCGTTTTGCAAAGGCCCAAATATATCTTCATTCAGTACCGTCTGCAATTTATTATATTCGTCGATCCGACGTTGAATCTCATTTATACTTAAGGCCTGTAGAAATGGTGTTTTCGACGAGCTAACATTGGCCACCGCTCGCGATGGTATAGTGGTGTTTTTTATTTTATTCACTAAATATTTATGGTATGCCTGCGAATAGAAATAAAAAAAAAAAAAAAAGAAAGAAAAAATTATTATATTATTTTCGACGATATAGCACGTCGTCGGTCGCGTCGTAAATATATTGAAATTGGATGTACGTATATTTTTTCATACACTTTCCAGGCTTATAATATGTAGAAAAAGAATTGAATCAAAAATGGCGTGAGAAATGAAAGTTTAGGTATATGTACGATAAAGTACCTACATAAGGTCTATGTAAGGTACTAGGTAGGTAGGTATAAGGAAAAGAATTTTATAACCGGAGCAATTACCCATATTACATTACACACCAACACAGAAATTCAAAAACTGCCGGGGTTACCTTCCTATTTTTTTTTTTTTTTTTTTTTTCAAGGTGCACAGTATAATTTTATAAAGCAAATACAGAATTTTATTACAATTTAGTACCTTTTTTTTCACCTTTTTTCCCTCTATAATGGACTAGAGAACCGGCGTCGGTATAGAAATTGGAAAGAAAATAAGGTAAAAGAAGAATATAATACGAAGATGGTATAAAATTAATTTTAATAAAGTAACATACGAGATACCTGCACGGTTCTTACAAAATAACATTTCGAATAAATTTGAACGAATTTTTTAATATCGGCATAATTTTTAAGCAATAAAATTAAACAGCTAAAGGAACTAGGTATACAGAAAGAAGGTCAATTTTATTATTTTTTTTCGGCGTTACTTATCAAGATATGAAAGAAACGAAGCAGAAATTCATCGTTAATTTTGTAACAGACCAAATCCCATAGTTCATGTAATGATATCGAAAATGGAAAATGAAGAGATGTAGAAATAACTACGACACGGATAATAAATAAATAATTGAAATGGAAAAATACGTCGAAAAGAAGGCAATAAAGCCTAAAACAAATAATTAACGATCTAAAAAAAAATGAAAGTGTAAAAAAAGTATCGGGCCTGATTTTCGTGACGTATTACAATTATGAGAATTGATAAAAAGCATCGCTCCTAATCCACTTTGCAGGTAGCAAGGATTCAATGGAGCTAACGTGTCGAAACCCCCAAAAGGCACATCAAGGGTCTTTACAAACGAGACATACCAAATTTCAACTTTCTAGCTCGATTTGAAGAAGAGCAAAAAATCACATATTTGGGGCTGTGAAGTGATGAAATTGGGCTGAATAGTCGAGACCCCCAAAAGGGCCCCTACTAAATGTACATACCTAATTTCAACTTCCTAGCTCGATTTGGTGAGCCGATATGAGAGGAACAGCCCTTTTTAGGGTCAAAGAGAGCCCCCTCCCCCATATCTCCCTTACTAATTGACTTGGGAAGTTGAATTTGGGATATGTTATACAACTTTTGGTTCTCTATCAATTGGCCTAAAATGGGCTATTTTTGAGGTTTTGACCCTTCAGAACCCCCTCCCCCAAAATGGGGCAAAACTAAATTTTGACCAAAGGTCATCCCCACTTAGATGTATCCAATCTGCTGCCAAACGTATCCGATTGACCGAAGTGGAGCGATTTTGGCCGGTATAGAGCGGAATAAATAATTTTAGTATGGGGGGGGGGGGGGTAAAAAAAAAAATAATTTTAGTATGGGGGGGGGGGGGTATAAATAAAAATAAATATCTGACTTGGCTAAAAATCGACTGAATGATCTTCTAAGACCCCAAAACAGGTTTTGCTAATACACACCCCTCCCCTTCCACTCATCCTCCGTTGGTCGATAGACAGTAATAGCTTGGTTTTCATTGACAATATGACATAGAAAATCAGGCTAAAAAGTACGAAATTGAATTAAAAGTCAGCTGTTTACACCAGATTTTTGTGTCGTTTTCGGCTTCAACTCTCTTTCCCTTGGCCCAGTCCCTTTCTTTATTGCTGACTTTTATTTCGCCACAAATTTTTCCAAAATGTATGAAATTTTTTTCAACAACACGTTTAAAGATAGGAACAATTATTCACAGACTATCGAGTTTCAATGCGGAACGTGAGTATTTTTGCGTTGATTATATTTTGAGTTTGACATCCCCCCCCCCCCGGAACACGAAAAAATCAATGAAAATCTTTTTTCTGACAACAGAATGAGTACGAGTAAACAAAGGACGTTAAATTTTGGTTGTTTTTGTGAATTGGATAGAAATGACGTCAAAAAGGAAGAGGTAAAGATTTGTCGTCTTTAACTTGACTCTTATCTATTTCCAAATTGGTTTGAAATTTCGAAAATTTGCAAAAGAAATGGAAAATAATTTTTTTTTTCTTTTTCGAATCTTTTGATATTAATGTGCTGTAATTTTCGTTTTTTTTTTTTGTTTTTCGGGTTGAAAAGCTTATATGAATATGTTTAATTAAAAAAATTGAAAAATATTTAATTATTTCAGCATTTTATGTTAAAATGTCTAAGTTGCATAAATATGCAAACAAATTGGCGAGTAAATGGTGTAAATTTTTATTTTGAATTGCCAAGTGTGAAAAAATTTATGATGATAGTTTTTAATTACAAATAAAAGAGTAATGAATAATTTTTGCACTTTATGTTAAAATGTCCAAGTTCAATAGGTAAATGAGAAAAGAAATTTTTTCACAAATCGTCACACTCTGAAGACCCATTGTTTTTCCCCTCCTCCCCCGCCCTAAGAGCTACAGGCATAAGCTTTTTTGTGGTGGGTTTGCAACTCAAAATCAACCACCTATGTGAGTTTGGTGAAAATTCGAAGCATGTTTTTATTTTAACCCACCCTGATAACTAATAATTATTTTAATTAATTTTTAAAAGGGCTTGGTAAAACGATTCAGGATTCGCCCAACCACTGGGGAAAAGATTCTTATTTCTACTTCAAAAATACCAGCTCACTTTACTAAAATTAAGCGCCTTCATTTAGACACTTAAATCGTAATATGCTCGACACGTAAATTACACTAAATGTAAATTATCATCTCAAAACATTGAAGTGTATTTTTTTAGCACCCGATAAATTTTAACGCATTCAAAATATACATTAAATTTCAGGAATCACCTACACTAATTTTTACTACCTACATGTATACTGATAATGATAATATTCAAGTGGATACTTCTGTAGAAGCAAAGTGGATAGCTTTTTCTAAGAATTACATACGTTTAAGTGAAATTACGTGTCATTAAAAACCTAAACGTTCATTTGGAGAGAAAAAATTTACGATAGTTTCTTCTGACAACACAAAATTAATAACATACATTTCTCTTTCAATTTACCAAGAAGTGTTGTATTTATGAGAAATTTTGAAAAAAAATGCAATACACGAAAGAATAGCTAATTTTTCAAATTTTTCAAAGTAATATTATAGATACCTTTCAAATTCATCTGCCAATTGTACCTATTCGTTAATTTAAATACAAGTAAGTATAATAAATTCATAGAGCTAGAAAGAGACTCATTTTTCCTTCTAAGATCACATAAAATTTATAAAGCCGTAAGAAAAGGAATTATTTCAAAATTTTTTGATAAGGTTTTCCGCAGGGCACAATAATTTTGTCCAATATTTTTTTATTTTATTTTTATTCTTCATCTTTGTTTAGTTTTTCTGGTTCCCTCGAGTGAAAAAATTAATTACTCCGCCCCATACTGACCAAAATTTTTCCCAAAACTCGCAGACTGTATTTTTCTATTCAAGTTGGAACGGCCCATGGTCCAAATTGAGAGTGATTCATTTTTGTGGATGGGAGTAAGAGGGGATGAAAAATGGAAAAGTGAAAAAGTTTCATTGCCAATCGATAGAAAATCGAAATATCTGTAACACATCCAACTATGAACTATCTACATTGATTACAGTCCAAGAAATAGGTGCATTTGGACAATTTTACGAATATTTCGACGATTGCTACTAATTCACCAAGAGGGTTGAAACTTGGTAGGTAGTTGACAGTGGTGCGCCACCCCTAACCTATCAAATTACAGGTCCAACTCCCTCCCCCACCATTTTTAACGTTTTCGATGAATTGTTGATTTCTACAGGTCGCCTTAATTGAGCCAGCGCCTTGAAACTTTGTACACAGGTCAGGGAGATATGTAGGGTGTGCTTTTTGGGGGTCTCAATCATTCCTGTCTGAATGTACCCTTCTACAGCCTCGGTAAGAGAATTTTTTTTTTGGGGGGGGAGGGATATAATGGAAAAGTAGCTTTGCATTGCGATGAGAGTCAGGTATTCCTGTTGTCTACTTCCCTATGTCGTCGTAAAGGTTTTGTATGCTTCTCATCGATAATTTAGAATCGTACAATTTTAGGTTCCTGCATTCCCTACCACGAAAATGAATTGCCCTGCCCTGGCTTGGAATATAAATTTGAAAAAAAGCATATGTACAATTTTAAATAAATAATCTGTTCGCCATCGGTGAAAAAAAGTTTCCACGGAAATGTATTACAATTACCCATATTTATCGTTAAATTCGGAAAAAATTAAAAACAATTCCCTTTCCGGGGCTGTAGAAGGGGTCCATTTGGACAGAAATGGTTGACACCCCCAAAAGGCACACCCTGCATATCTCCCCAACCTGCATACATGGTTTCAAAGTGCTAGCTCAGTTAGGGCGACCTGTACAGGTGAGCAATTAATCGAAAACGTTAGAAAAAATGGTTTTTTTTTGGACCTGTAATGGGATGGGTTTGGGATGGCGAGTCGAGACGCCCAAAAGGCACGCCCTGGGCCCTACTGTCAACTACCTACCAAGTTTCAACACTCTGGGTGAATTAGTACGACCTGTACAGACGAGCAATTGTCGAAATATTTGTAAAATGGTCCAAATGGACCGATTTCTTGGACTGTAATCGACGTAGACAGTTCATTTTTGGATATGTTATAGTTCTTTCGATTTCCTATCGATTGGCTGTGAAACTTTTTCACTTTTTTATTTTTTTACCCCCACTTACCCCCATCCCTAAAAATGGACCACGCTCAATTTGGACCATGGACCGTTCAAATTTTAATAGAAAAATATAGTCAGCGAGTTTTGGCGAAATTTTAAATTTCAGCAATTTTGGCCGATATGGGGCGGAGTAATTAATTTTTTCCCTCGGGAGAACTTGATAAAAAAAAACATACCATACCGTACGATTGTAATAATCAGGATTTCCCTTCGAAAAATCCGACTAATAAATACCTACATGGGTAATACTAATACATTTCCATGGAAATCTTTTTTCACCCGTCGATTTTTACGCGACGATGACGAAGAGATTAAAGGTCAACTATCTATTTAAAAGTGTACCTACGCTTCTTTCCAAATTTATATTCCAATCCATGGCAATTTACTATCGTGGGAGGAAATGTAGAAACTAAAAAAGTGTACCAGTCTGAAATATCGATATGAGATATTCAAAACCTTTGCGACGAATTGGAGACATGGACAAGAAGAAAACCTGACTCTTAAAGCATCGCGACACGAAGCTTTTTTCTCTCTCCCTCTCTCTGTCTTTCTATCTCTCTCCCTCTCTCTCCATAAAACCCGTATTCTTTTGAGAAGGCGAAATGCTCGAATTCATACACCTACGCGACGACGTTATATAAATATAGGTATAAGAAGGATAGGAGGGGAGGGGGGATGTAAAAGCTACATTAATACACTATACCAAGACCAGCCAAGCACCCGACGCGACGTTAGGGTAAAAAGCTCTCGCATTTCAGCTCTTTATATATTTTTTATAATGGCGCAAAGGCGCGGATTATTTTGGATGGCATTCAAAAAGATCGCAATCAACACGGTGTGCGTTTAAAAAGGTGAAAAAAAAAACCGCACACAACTCTGGTTTCGAGACAATCTGCGAATAAGGAAATTGTTATCGCGAAGACGTTGGCGCTGAATTAAAGAGAAAGGAGAAGAATTCGGTATTAAGACAACGAAACACTAAAAGCAAAATCCGGGATAAAATATTCTTTTGTTTTCCGCACACGTCTGTTTTCGCACATGATGTACAATGTGTACCAACTCTACCTAGCAATAGGTATATATATATATACATACATATACATGTATAGCTACCTATATAGCTTGAAGATAGCTACATCTAAGTAAATGCTCATACACTGGTGTCAAGCTGAGGCAGAAAAGTGACAGAGCGACGCATTCGTCGTCATTGTAATACGAACAAAATCATATAGTTGAAGAGTCGACTCACCTGCGGCACCATGCTTAATATGATGGCATTACTGAGATTGGCATTTTCATCGACTACGTCTCTTTGTACTTGTTTGTTGAACGTATTGAAACTCAATATGTGGAACATTAGCCAAAATGACATCAATAAAATCACCAACAATCCATTATGAAACCGGTATAAAAGGTTTCGGCGACATATTACGCTTATTTTGCTCATCGCTGTACAACCTGTTGGCGAAAGGAAAATTAAATCGTTAGCACCTCGCGAGTAATCACTATTTATACGCAAAATTTACTAAAATGTATAATTATATAGGTAACAAAAAAGGTAGGCCTACGCGTAAATTTTTTTTCCTCTCTCTCTCCGAACGAATACAAAAAATTCACCAACGACGACCGACGACGTCCGAAATGAAACACGTTATCGAAACGATTGAACAGCGGTAATTAACTCATCGCGTACGAATGAATGAAAAAAAAAGTTTTGTTTTTCAAGTATACCAAACACCAACTATGTATGTATTGTAGATAACTCATGTCAGTTACGTGATGTAACTCGTAATAAAACAAACAAATACCTACTAATGTATGTACCCAGATACTGATAACACTTCGCTTTTATGAAGCTAGGCTAAATGTACATATATTTTATCGATAAATTCGACAGGACAAACGATATAATTACTCTGTTTTGAATACGGTTGAGCTGCTGATCGAGCAATTTATTGAGATATATTTTATCTATATAGGTAGAAAGGTTACGTTCGTATGGCGATTCGCCTGTGGCTTTGAAAATGAATATTTTTCAAGTGACATGTTCGCACACCACTAACATATGCGATTTTTTATCTCATCAGGGGGGGGGGGGGAGAAATGAAAAATATAATGAAGATACCTTAAGACAATGGTAACGAAATTCAAATTTTTCGGACCCTAAATATGACGTTGAAATGAGTTCTGAAAACTCTGATGCACTTGTAGGCCCCCTGTTTTGAGCTAGAAACTCGAAGCAATTTATAAGGAGTATTTTACACTTTGCAGAATTTTTGCAAAACGTAATTCCGAATATTTTTTCAAATTTTTCAAAAAAATCCAAAAAAGAAATTACAACATGCAAAAATTTTAGAAAAGTGGTGCCATTATAATATTTTCTAGCTTTCTCAATGTGCTTTGTTTTTCCTTCCTTGAATAGACAAATCGCACAATTTTCCTACTGTTTTTATAACTTAAAAACTAAAAATCACATACTCAGCATCATACCGACCAAAATTAGTCAAATTTGGGCGGTAGGCTTACGTTGGCGGAAGATTTTGTATTTTTGAATAGGAAAACCCCCAAGTCGAATTTAAGGTACTACCAAATTTGAAATTTGAGGAAGGAGGAGCTAAAGAGGGTAGGGTCTAAAATTTCAAAAATTCTTCGTTTTTAAACCAATTAATAAAGAATCAAAAGTTATATAACAGATCAAAAAAATCAGCCACCTGTGTTAGGGGGCGGGCGAGGGGGAGGGGAATAAAGGTTTTTTTCCTTGTTGACCATGAAAAGAGAAGATTTTTCACAAATTTCCCCTTTAAATTAAGGCAAACAATAGAAATTTGATATGCACATTTAATAATGGTCATAGATGCGCCTGGGGGGGGGGGGGTCTGAC
>FIZR01005755.1:0-37667 GCA_900060175.1 Ferrisia virgata
TTCTTTTTTTTCTTTTTTTTTTTTTTTTTTTTTTTTTTTTTTTTTTTTTTTTTTTAATTTTCAGAGGTTCTAAAATAATGTTTAAAATAGGAAAAATCTAATATTTTATTAAGGTAAAAAAGCCAAAATAAATTACTTTTCGTATCTGCACCTAATTATCTTGAAAAAAAATTCAAAATAGGTAGATGATTTCTTTACGTTTAAACAAGATTTTAGAACTCCTGAAAAGTAAACAAAATCGCAAAAAATATTTTTAATCTCATGTGATTTGCTATGCTGACACGTCAATACCAAAAGGTCAGAAAAAAATGTTTTTCTTCATCATTTTTCATGTAAATTTTGAAATTTTAAGCAAAAAAGGTGGCGGAAGGGGTAAAAGGTCAAGTTAAAGCCTCCAAATTTTTACCACGTTCATATGACGTTATTTCGCAACTTTTCTCACTACCCCCTCCAACGTTTGAGGAAAAAACTAAAATTAAAACGTCCGATTTTTATCCGACCTCACTAAAACTTCTAAAAGTTTAATTTTAGAGTCAAAAAATTAAACTTTTTCAAAATCTCATCCTTGCTTCGCTCGGGCATGCAAATATTTGTTATTCATTCATCTTTTGCAAACGTAGGCCTCAAAAAACTTTTTTTTTTACACCATAATTACCCAGGTATTTCACTTTACAAAAAAAGTTTTGTTAACGATTATAGATTGCATTAGGCGAATTTTTCATTTCCATCCCCTCTCCCCGTTGGCTTCGCTACGTACCTGCCCTTATACTGTAAATATCAATTTCAAAAAAAAAACATGATTCACTATCGCTACTTGAAGAACATTTCAACCCCCACCTAGCAAAATATCAGGTAACACTACCATTTAAGATGGAATCAAAAAGTGAAAAGTAACGATTCAATTACTTAAAACAGAAAGAAAAAAAATACTAGGTATATTTTGAAAAAAAAAAAAGAGATAATTTTTCCCTAATCAGCATTGAGAACCGGAAGGATTCAATGGGGCTAAGAAATCCAAACCCCCGAAAAGCACATCTAAGGTCCTTACTATCCGTCTATACACAATTTCAACTTCCGAGCCCAATTTGGAGCAGAGTTATGCGAGGAATAAACATTAAAAATTAAAAAAAAAAAACGACCAAAAAATCACAAATTTAGGACTGTGAAGGGGTACAACGGTGTTGAAAAGGCGAGACCCCCAAAGCGCATAACTAGGGTTCCTACCAAATGTACATACCAAATTTCCACTTCCAAACTAATTCTGGTGAGGAGAGATAGGGGATGAATAGCTCTTTTTAAAGGTCAAAAAGGAGAAAAACCTTCATATTTGCCCTCCTAATTGACCTAGAAGGTTAATTATTGGATTTGTTATACAGCTTTAGATTCTCTATCGATTGACTCAATTAGGAACAATTTTTGTATTTATGACCCTTCAGTGTCCCCTTTCCCAAAATGGGGCAAAACTGAATTTTTACCCAAGATCATTCCAACTGATATGTATGTAATCCGTTGCCAAACTGAGTCGATGGACCGATTTGGAGTGATTTTGGTCAGTTTTGAGTAAAGTAAATAATTTTAATGTTCGGGGGAAAAAATAATAAAAATAAAAATAACTATCTGACATGGTCAAAAATTGTTTTAATGATCTTCTAGGACCCCATAACGGATTTTGTCGGTACCCCCTCCCCCCTCCCCAACTACTGTTGGTCGATAGAATGTAGTAGCCTGGTTTCCATTGGCAAGGAGAGATAGGGGATGAATAGCTCTTTTTAAAGGGCAAAGAGGAGAAAAACCTTCATATCTCCGCTCCTAATTGACCTAGAAGGTTAATTATTGGATTTGCTATACAAGTTTAGATTCTCCATCGATTGACTCAATAAGGAACAATTTTTGTATTTTTGACCTTTCAGCAGCGTCCCCTTTCCCAAAATGGGGCAAAACTGAATTTTCACCCCAGTTCATTCCCACTCATACGTATGTAATCCGTTGCCAAACTGAGCCGATGGGCCGATTTGGTGTGATTTTGGTCAGTTTTGAGCAAAGTAAATAATTTTAACGTTCGGGGGAAAAAAATATTAAAAATGAAAATAAATATATGACTTGGCCAAAAATTGTCTTAACGGTTTTCTAGGACCCCAAAACGGATTTTGTCGGTACCCCCTCCCCCTCCCTCCTCCCCAACTACTATTGGTCGATAGAATGTAAAAGCCTGGTTTCCATTGACAATATGACATAGAAAATCAGGTTTTAAAAACAAAGAAAAACATGTTCTTCCATTTTAAAAAAAATTTTCCCAAATACGGCTGGGACTGCAAATATTTTTTCGGTCCCTAATTTGGTAGGTTCCTTTTCCTCCGATAAGAATTTTTGTACCAGTACGCATTCGCGATGCGCACATCGTGAAAAGCACCAGGAAGCCAAGTTCATAGCTGGCGAATTTTCTAAATTGTAGCGTTTGAATGATGAGATTTCCAATTATTCCGTATAACGACTAAACTCTGCAAAACTTTTCCATTTACGGATAACAAAAAAAAAAAAAAAAAAAAAACTACGTACGATACCTCACGCATGCTTTTTTTCTATTTTTTTTTTATTTTTCAAAAGGTAGAAAATCCATTTTGAAAAATTTAAAGAATTACTCGTGCCGAGCTGTCAAAGGCACAAGTTATCCATTTGGCGAAAAAGCGTTAATACAATATTAAAGCGAGGGTGAACTGAATATGCGGATTTTCGGTCTCCTCCCCTTATGTCAGATCAAATGCGTATAACTTTTCATGCATATCAAAGGTAATGTTTCAATGTCGCGTTCACCCCTTTTGTTTCGTCATATTATGCATGAGGTGGTAAATTGAACGATAATATAAAAGAAATTCGCAGCAGGGTAAATTATTGACGCTTTGGGATGAAAAATAAAAATATTAAAAAAAAAAAAAAAAGGCTGTAATAACGGCGATTATCATCGATATAATTCATAGCTTTTTTAAAATGCAGTTTAGTTGTTTTTTTTTTTTTTTTTTTTCATTTTTCATGAAAAGGCTTTACTGCTTAATACCTACACCAGCAATCCTATACGATATAGGTATATGCGTATGCTTGCCTCTCTCTCTTCCTTTACAAAAAAATATCGCACCTAATTTAAATTATCGTAGAGATTTTTTTTTCTTCTATTGTTTTTTGCTTTTCTGCATCGTTGTCGTTTTTTGGTATTCTGTACGTATGTGTATGCTCTTGCACACAGTTCGGGGGGAGGTCGATGGATGCGAGCAATTTATAGCTTTTCATCAAAACCAAATTATATCCCCGGATGGAATTCGCATTTGACGACAAATATTCGTTAAATATTTGTTGATGAGCTTATAACGGCGATGCGGAACATAGGCCTCGACTCAAAATTTGCGACATACCTTGGGTTTGTGAAAATTTCCTAAAACATTTGCGGTAAGTATTACAGTTGCGAATTTTAGTACACCATACTTGTGTGTACAATATGAGCCTTTTAGTACTGTGCGTGTTATGCGTTTGTGTGTGTACGTGTGTGTACACAGACTACAGCCCTGCAATATCATGGCAAATGATCGTGTTCGAGCTAAATTACCGGCGGTATCAGCCCGCAGCCTGTTCACCGTATCATCGGTAACGTCCTTTATAAACATTATACGACGTAAAGTGTTAAAATGAATTTGTTAACCGAAATGTTCTCGTTTTACGTATACGTATACGTAAATAACGAAGTATGCCACCAATATACGCAGCTACGTCGATTTTTTATTTTTCTCAATTACTAATTCACGCCGACACGACGAGGAACGCAGAGTACATACGAGAAAAGGACGACGACGACCGACGCGAGAGAGAAAATAACAAAGCTGAAAAATATTTCCAACGTTAATATCTTCCTTACAGAAGAAGATACTCGGTTATAACGAGTTCTTTACAAAATGATCTCTTATAAAATAAACGAATTACGTTTTACGTTTTTCTTTCTCTCTTTTTGCTTTTTTTTTTTTTTTTTCCTCGTGTCTCTTTTATACTCTACCAGGACGGATATTAATATAATCTTACGTCAGCATATTATATTATGTAACAAATTTTACCTACATTTTTCTCTTCGACTCGAGTTGTCATAAAAAGCAACAAGTATTGAAACATGAAAGCCCCACACACACACACACACAGAGTCGTTTTGCCTTTGTATAAAAATGTTAAACCATTTAATTAAGCGCGGTTTAACGAATCGAAAACGAAAAAATTACCACAATTTTGTATAAATGACGTATTTCAGAGAGAGAGAGTTATTTTTACAAATGAATCCTCCTAAACGGAGTCGAAAAGAGGCCGCGTCGATGCACCTTTACGTATTTATTCGAGCTGTAAATGGTAGCAAATAATAATGGAGTATAACGTACAATAGCGTATGAAAATGTGTTAATTAATTGCAAAAAGAAGCGGAAAAAGAAATAAAAAATAAAATGCACGCATATGGGCCGTGGGTCTAGAAATTAAAATTTTACTAACCACTGTTTAGGCATTGGTAAAAGTAGTCGTATTAACAATTTTTGCACCCAAAGGCAATACTTGACGCTTACAACCCTATTGATGCCTCAACAAAATAGGTATCTAATGCAAAAATCTGCATAAAAAGGAGTGGCTGAAAAATTAACCCCCCCCCCCCCTATTACCAATACAATTCATAGAGAAACCAGCTCGGTACTAAATTTTTTCTATACTTGCTAAAAGATTAAAAAAAAAAAAGTTATCAAAGTACAAATAAAAACACGTGAAAAAACATTTGTTTTGTAGGTAATAGAGTAATAGTAAAACTAGGTCTGGTAAAAAAAAAAAAATCAAAAATTTGAAACTAAACAATTTTTTACTTTAGCTAATTAATAAATTGTTTTTTTCGAGATTTTTTTAACCGCGAAATCATTAATTACTTCGTCGTAATTTAATGCAATGTAGTAAGAGAATTTAGTCTCCTCTTCTAACATGGTCGATCTGAAATAGTTTTTTAAAAGCTTCAAAACCGAGAAAGATCGTTCTGCTGTGCAGTTGGTGGTTACTGGTGGTCAAAAAAATACCTAACAGAATTTGCAAATTAGGATACAAGTCCTTTAATTTGTTTACAATCTCATATAACTCTTTTATGGAAATCTTCTCAATCTTTTTGGCGTTCAAATGTTGTTTTAAAATTACAACTTCATTAAAAATAATTATCATCCTCTTCGATGTCTTCATTGTATATTTTTCTAATCGCAGATAAATTTGTTTTAATATCTTCATCTGTCAAATTCGGTAGTTGATTCAAGAAGATTAATTTTTCTGCGAATTTTTTACAGGCATCAATTCTGTATTGCAATTGATCTAACAGTTGGTCTATTATTTGAAGGAATGTACGTATTTACTCGAAAATCCTTTCTGGCTTTCATTTCTGAATTTTCTCCACCTCTCACATTTCCTTCCAGTTTTTCGTCCTAAATTTTTACGCCCCTGTGCACCCTAAAAAATTTTTCACCAATAGGCAGTGCCTAATCTGCCTTATGGCTGATACGCCATTGGTTAGAAGATGATTTTCAAAGCGTACGCCCAATTGTTTACCTCATCACTAGCGAAAGGGAAGCAATAAAAAATGCACTTTAAAAGTCGCAAAGTGTATTCCACTCGATTGGAGTGTTAGAAGCGTTCTAATGACTGGCCCTGAATCTAGGGTGTAAAAAAAATCCCATTCGAGGTGCACTATCCCCCTCTCCCTTCAAGAACACAACACCCCTCTTATCATTCACTCAATACGTCGGCTCTAATCATCGTACGTCAATTTTTAGCCTGATTTTTCGTGTCATTACGTCAATGTAAACCAGACTATTGAGGGGAAGGGGAGATGCCAACAAAATCCGTTTTGGGATCCTAGAAGACTATTACGGCCATTTTTGGCCATGCCAGATATTTATTTTCGTTTTTTAATTTCTTCCCCCGAAACTAAAAATCATTTGCTCAGCTCGATACCGACCAAAATCAATAAAATTTAGGAAATAGGCTTCGATTAGCGACAGATTTGATATTTTAAAGCGAGGTCGACCTCGGGTCAAAATTCAATAATGTCCAAATTTGGGGGAGGGGTGTTGAGGGGCTAAAATCGTAAAAATTGTTGTTTGTTTGAGCTAATCGATATGTAATACAAAGTTGTATAACATATCTAAAGATCAACATTCTAGGTCAATTAGGAGGGGAAATATTCGGTTTTTCCATTTTTTGACCTTGAAAAAATTCCGCCCCCCGTACTATCATCTCTCCGAATTGAGTTAGAAAAGTAAAATTTAGTATTTAGACCTAGTACGGATCACAGATATGCCTTTGAAAAGTTTTAACTTTTCAGGCCTATTGCACCTCCTCTCATAGCCCCGAAAATGTGGTTTTTTGTCGGGTTTTCTTATTGCCAGCGATCCTAGATATGTAAATCTGGCATATAGATTTAGCGAGGTTCTAAATGTAGCTTTTGATGGTTTGACTCGGAATTACGTACTTTTTATAATCACCTTTTTTACGCATACCACTGATTATGAAAAAGCATCGCCCTTTTTCAATTCACATAATTCTGATATCCCGCAAAAATCAGATCCCAAAGAGTTTTAAGCATTGTTTGTCGTGTGAAAAAATTTTGAAAAATCGTCGCCAAAAATAATTCATCCGTTTGGATTATTTTGCACAAAAATTTCAAAAATGAAAACATCATTCATTTTAGACGCCTACGTTTCAAATAAGCACAGTTTTGAAATTTTCATAATCTTTAAACTTGCGCAAAACTGTTTTGCCTATCATATTACGTTCAAAAAAAAAATTTATTTGAAGAACAGAACTGGAGTTATTTAGACTTCTGGAAAAAAGGAGGGATCTTGAGGTAGTTTTGGAAAACTGAATTCCATCCACATTGACTCATTTTGCTGTTTCTAAATCATGAAAAACTGAAATTTCGACTCTTTTTTCAAATGCTTAAAACTGTTCGAGCTACAATTTAGGCTGAAAAAAATTGAAATGCGATGATCAGAGCGAACGCACTGAGTGAGTAAAGAGAGAGGATGGTTGTGAGGGGGAAGGGAGATGTCGTAAAAAATGGAAACCCAAATACATTTTTTTCTTTCATTTTCCAAAATCAGTCATCAGATCGCTTTTAATACTCCGATCAAGTGGAATTCTTTTTTTTTTACATTTTATGACTAGCTCGTTAATTTGTTTTTTCCGCTAGTTTTCGATAAATTTTCTTGAAACTTGGTATGATGGTGAAAGTATTTAACAGAGAGAAGTGTTGTAGAATTTTTTCACATTTTTGAATGGACTTTGAAAATGTTGGGAGAATTTATAACACCTCCATTTTGAGAAGACAAATCCAAAAAAATTTCTCAAATGTTGGGAGTATTTTACACTTGCCAGAATTTTTTCAAGTTTTTTAGGAAGATGGTTCGTTTTTTTGCGTTCAACTGCCTTCTTATTCAGTTAAAAATAAAAATGACCATTAAATGGACTTCGAAAACATGAAGGGGACTTATAAACCCTGCAAGCAACTCGAAAACATTTTTCTCATGTCATTAGGAGTTCTTACACTTCTCAGAATTTTTTTAAATTTTTTAAAGCGGTGACTCCCTCTACAGTCTTTTGAAACCATCATTTTCATCGTTGAAGGTCAATTTTTCCATCGACCTTTGGAAAATTTCAACTTTGAGACTCGATGGGTAACTCGTTATGCTTACCCTCTTACAGTCTTCTCAAAAGCACTATTTGTCCTTTCAATTTTCAACCTAAGCAAAAGGTAACTCACTCATATCTTGTTTTTTGTGGCACTTAAAAATGTCTCATCGCTGACAGAAATTTACGGCAACAATAGGATTAAAAGGTTGAAAAAAAATGGCATGATCCGATTGATGTGATGAATCCTAAATTTAGGGAAATGATAGCAATTTTTCGTGTAATGGTTGCTAAAAAAAATTGCTATCATTTCCCTAAATTTAGGATTCATCACATCAATCGGATCATGCCATTTTTTTCAGTGAAGGGGAGAGAAAGGCAGTAGAATGAATAATATTTTAAGGTCAAGACAAATGGTCATGTTTACACTTTTTTACTTCTCTAGAGTATTCGTTACCAGTCAAAATCCAAAATTCAAATTCATACAGCATGCATTAGGTAAGGTATATAAGAGTCAAACGAGTAAGTAAACTAAATTTTCTTCCTTCATAAGATTCAAAACTGCAGAAAAATTTCCATTTAATATTTACTATCAATAAAACTTTCAATTAAATACAACCAGAACAAAAAATTCAGTTGTGTACAATACTGCTAGACGAGGACTACTGCCAACGTGGACAAACCAATCATCATATTCAGCTGCTCAACGAGCAATGCATTTTTTAAAACCATATAAAATAACTTACTCGTCTCTATTTTCTATACAAACATTGAAATTCACACAGCGAAAAATCGTACTTACCTAAAACAAAAAAGAACAAAAAAAATTTCAGGTTAATAATCTTAAATTATTTTTCAACATATATTATCAAAATATTGTACTGGTTTACGCAAGAAACGTGTATCGATTACGAGTCAAAATAAAATTTCACCAACACAACTTCACATTTCGGTGAATTGTGGAAAGCAGCAGTAAAATCGATCAAACTTGTTCAGACAAAAGCCAAAGATGGTCCCAAAAAACTGAGGCGATACTGAACTCGCACCCAATTTATGATAATCGAGGCGTCAACTCCAGGTCACTTTTTTGATTGGCCAACCAATCAGTGCTTTAATTGTCACCCCTCCAACCTATCAACATTAGCTGAGAAATTTATATCAAATTTCACAGATGTTTTGGCGACGATAGAGCAACGAATACCTGCCTAATCTCCAACATGGGACAAAATGGACTAGTTCTTTTCGTCAATTCCACAACGACGACCTGAGGATAATTCATTAATCTATAATTGAACACGGATCTGATGGTCAAGTCAAAATTGTGACCGAGAAGGACCTCTGCTGGCTCCATGAAACAGCCCACAAAACAAAATCGCGCTCATACCCGCCAAGCGATTAATTTGTATCACGATTTAATTTTTTATTCCATTCTTGAGAATTTTAGAAATAAGTCCACGTTGACAGATTTGGTGATCTGTCAAAACGGGCGGCATGTTACGTCTTAACGCCATATTTTCTCCTATATACGTAGACCTACCAATCCTACCCTAATCCTATTCTCCATTATCACCAATTTGTTCCTTTCATACCCTTGTTATTCCTCGCCTACTGCATACCTTGTCTTATTCGTCCATCTTTTTCATCGTTTTTAGCACAGTCCGATGATGTAAGATTTCATAGTTGTAGTCTTAAACTAAATTTGACGGCAACAACAATCTTATCGAAAAAAGTAAACTTATCAATGAACTTGAAGGAAGTAGAATGCACAGATACTCCAGCTACCAGTACAAAACATCCAAGCAAAGATACTAAAACTTCTGAAGAAATTACACAAATTCACGTTTACATTTAACCTTCAAAATTATACAACCCTGAAGCATGGACAAAAAGTAATCCGAACTCTGTACCTAGACAAAAGATACCTACAATGTACAAGTACGCGGCCATGTCGTTGAGTAGATAAGTACACTACCACCATTTTGTACAACAACAGTAAGTACGATGAATTTGCAAAAGTTTATATCAATACCATTCAGACTGCTTTGCGTTCTGCATTCGTAAACGAGTTGATTAAATTGAATTTTTTATTTGATCGTTGCCGTCGTCGTCGTTGTCGTCGTGTTACGCAAATAAAGACATAATTCGTTTGGCAAATGTTCCAGTTTCAAATAATAGTACCTGCAAAAATCACGTTGAAAAGAATTGTAAGCTCCCCGCATAAAACACATTTGTTCACGTTCTTCTCTTTTGTAATAGTTTCAATTCCCAAAAGGACGCACACGCAAACACACACACAAAATAGGATTCAGAATCGCCAAACGAGTACGTTAAAGACAATCAGCCAAACACGTAGGTACAACTTTATACCTAATGAAATAATAATAATACACTAAACAGAGCGTGAGGAATGTCTGTTGTTTTAAAAGAGGAAAGCGGAATTTTTGTAAGCAAACTCTTTTTTCCGTGGTCTTAACAACAATCCCAAAAACTGACCATGAATCTTAGCAAAGTTTTGTTCCCAAATGTAGATTTTAGCCAGCGAAATTTAATCTTTCGCTAATACGGCCTTAAATATTCGTTTAAATGAAAAAATAATTCTGTTAAAATTTATTCGCCACTCTAATTACATTTTCCTACCATTAATAAGGAGCAACCCAAAGTGTTACACGCCAAATGAAAAAAATTTTTACACATATGTAGAGCATTCAAATTTACCCCTACATCCAAAAATTCAGTCTATAAGCTCCATTAAGAGAGAGTTGGGAGAGGTTGGGATGGAAGGGGAGGAATATTAAAAAACTGATAACTAATACAAAAACAAAAGAAATAAGACTTTAGAGCGCGTTGAGGGGGTAATTTTTTACCACATATTACCCTCGATGTGGAGAATTTTTAGTCATGTGAAATGTATTAAAAACATTTCAAAAATGTATTGGGTAAAAATTCACCACCGAGGTGTAAGAGGCGGATCTGAACGACCATCCCACCATTGTCAATAAAAACCAGGCTATTACGGGGGAAGGGGGGTATCAACAAAATCCGTTCTGGGGTCTTAGAAGACCATTACAACTCTTTTTGGCCATTTCAGTTATTTATATTCATGAATTTTTTTCCCCAAAACTAAAAATTATTTTTTTATTCTACTCCATACCGATCAAAATCGATCAAATTTGGGAAATAAGCTTAGATTGGCGATAGATTTCATACTCTCGAAAGGGGTTGACATTGGGTCAAAATTCAGTTACGCCCAAATTTGGGGGAACGAGTGCTGAGGGGCTAAAATTGCAAAAATTGTTCTTTTTTGAGTCACTCGATAGACGATCCAAAGTTGTACGGCATACCCAAAAAACAGCCTTCTAGGTTAATTAGAAGGGCAAATATGATTGGTTTTTGCCCTGTTTTATCTTGAAAATAGGCTCTTCCTCCTTTACCTCTCTTCCAAATTTAGCTAGGGAGTTGAAATTTGGCATGTAGCAGCCATCGATGCCCTGTTGGGAGGAGGACTTTTCAGACTCATTTCACCTCCTCAAAACCCCGATAGTATGGTTTTTTGGACGGTTTTCTAATATTTTGAGTTTGTTCCTCACATTACTCCCCTCAAAATTGAACTAGGAAGCTAAAATTTGGCATGTAATTTTAGTATAGGCTCTGAATGTGCTTTTTCGGAATTTACCGCCTCACCACGTCGAAGTATAGGTTTTTTGGTCAGTTTTTCTCATTGTAAGCAGCCCTGGCGAAACTAGGACACCAGCCACTGGTTTACTTCACATATAAGAATCTAGCAAACTTTTAAACGCAGCCTTTGATGGTGTGAATAATACATTTTAAAAACATCTTCCGCCCAAACCATTGATTAGTTCGCGATGCTTTTTTTCGTGTATTTCACATGGCTAAAAATTCCTCCCTTCTTCTCCCGCCATCGTCACTCGTGGATCTAGGAAACTACCTCATTTTTAGGTGGCCCAAATCGAGACTAAAACGTGGTAAAAAAATTAGCTCCTAAACACGTTATAAAGTCCAGTTATTTCGTGCTCTGTTAATTTTACAGTGTTGTTAATTTTTAGATATTCTACCCCTCTCCTCTCACCCTTAACTCTACCAAATAGAGCTTGGCGGCTGGAATTACAGTTGTTGGGATGATTTTGAATATTCCACACATTCGCAAAAACAATATTTTACATTTGACCCGTAATACTTGGAGTAGCTCTCTGGTAAGGAGATCGACGAAGCTGTAAAGATTTAAAGTTGAGATAATTTTACGAAGAGACCAAACTACTGTAATGGGAGAAAAACTATTTCGAATTGTTTGCATTCGTCCATTTGCAAGATGAAATCAGTTTCATTGATATTATTTCGGTGTATTGCATCATCCTTCTCTCTCGTCAATATAAATGACTTGAAAATCAGATGCGAAGTTCGTTAGTATTTTTTAAAAGCTAATAAGCCATCAAATTATCCTTTTTACGCTTACTTCAAGTTGACGAGCGAGAAGAATGGGATACTAAAATAGAAACGAAACTCGCTACAACCAAGTAAAATAGCGAATACGAACACTTCGGAATAAGTTTTACATGCTTTATTTTAATCTCTTCATACGCCTGAAATCTGAACTATCACAGACGTATCCTTTTTTTACAGTAACAAAATATCCTGCAGCAAATGTAACAGAGAATAAACTCAACAAAGCTAACTTCTCATTTAGACGAATAATTGAGGCCCTACGAGCAAAAAAAAACTAAACTTCATGACCTTACATAGCTCTTCGTTGATTCCAGGGAAACTTTGAGAGATATTATTTAGTTCGCCGAAAAGTACTCCTAAGCCAAAATTCAACTATATGCCCTACAAACCACAAAGCAAAAGTCAAATTCTCTCGAACTAAAGATACATGCTACGTACAAAATAAATGTAGAGAATTTTATTGAACTCAAATCACCGTTCTTCGTTCACATTTCAAATCCTCGCTCTAAGCACCAATGATCGTCACATTTATCACGACGATATTTCCGAAATTCGCCATTTTTCTTATTCTCGAACCATATCGGAAGTTGGTATATACCATCGATGATGGTAAAACCTTGGAAATTTTATCAGCGCAACACAAGACGAAAATATATATCTATCGAGAAAAAAAAATCGTATACAGAACACGCTAAGTATAAGCGAAAGACGAAACGAAACGAAATGAATTTCCGCGTAAAGTTCGATACCGCATCCACACACGTACAGATACATTTTCACACATCAGACAGCTCCATAAACCTTTTAAGCTACGTCTTTTCTTCTTCCTCTTTTATTTTTGTCTCGTATACGTACGTACACGAACAATAGCCATACATAGTATTCTCGTACACGATAGCGTAAGCAGCAGTAAACTTCGCTGTTGCTGTCTACTTTTGGTCACCAGCAACAGCAACAGAGAAAAAAACAAAAAGCTTAGAAATTAAAAAAGAAAAAGTATACCAGTTCCTTTGATGGATTTCAAGTCGTAAAGTTTACCACTAAATGTAACACTTACATTAAAGTTTAGTTTTTGTTAAAATCCTAGGTTAGGAGCTTTTTTTTTTCTCTCGCTTTTTATTCCTTTTAAAACATACGTTCCAGGTCACTGGTTTGGATTCAGTGACAAAAGGCAAACAAAAATAAGAATTTAACGAGGAAAAATCTAGCCCCAAGTGCTCGCACGTACGTTAAAAAATATTTTTATCCTGATGGCCGCAATTAAACGTGAATTTATTCGCGTCAAAATATCAAAAAGATATAAAAACCGGAGAGAATCTCGGTTTAGAGCAAAATATCAGAGTAAAAAAAAACGTATTCCTGCAAATAAAAAAAAATGTATATACTTGGTGAACAGCCGCAACATTTTTTTCACCACGTACTTTTTTCTTTTTCCTTCTCGCTAAAAATGTGTGTGTGTGTGTGTGTGTGCGCGCGAATGGTCGGTACAAATTATACCAACTTCAACAATCACACACCACAACGAAACGTAGCCAACTTTCACGATACGAAATTTAATTAAAACCGGCTGCTTTACAAAAATTTCAAGGCTTTTAATTCGAATTTCCGTTTATATCATTTTTATTTCAATTTCCTCTCTAGTTAAAGGAAGAAAATGAAAATAAGAACCTAGGATGAGGAAAAAAAGAATTTTTCAAAAACTAAAACTTTCAACCAATTTTACAAGATAAAGATGAATTCGAATCCGCGAGAATAATCTCTACGTCTTCCCCCCTCCCCTCCTCCAGCTTATAAACTTCGATAAAGCAGGCGGGTATAATTTATGACGAGTTCATTTCAACGGAAATCTTTCATTAATCTACAATACATCCGCATTAAAAATAGCAAACAATTCCAAATAATACCTTTAGTTATAGGTGGAAATGGGGTAAAAAAAAAAAAGAAATCAAGAGGAACAAAAAACCTCTCGTCGATGGATTAATCGCAAAGGTTATTTATTGCACATATATCTTCGTCAATGTTGTAAAAAAAAAAAAAAAATATTATACCAGTATAATTACATCGTCAAGAATTACCAATAATACTACTACACAAATGAGCACACAGCTCTACACGTATATCGAACCATCAAAGGGTACACAGATTAATCGGAAACCTGTACCAGTTACAACTATGTAGGTAGCTAGGTACATGTGAAAAGTTACACGAGGAAAAAAAACGAAATACGAACAACCTACTAAGGCGGGGAAAAAGAGAAGAAATATGGGGTAGAGAAACGAATACCTACTGAAAGATAGAATTTACACAAAAGAACGTACATTACCCACGTAGCCCGAACCAATTAGGATTTACAAAGTTCATTAAAACTTTAGAAATCTCATTATTCATAAACTTGAATCGAATGATTTAATTTGTATTTGTTGTAGTTTTAATCTTTAAATAATTCTTGAAACTTTCATTCGCCTATGAATCGTCTTCTTCATCATTGATGGAGCACGTAAAAGGTGAAATTAAAATTCAAACGACGCCAGACGCTTTTGTATTGGCTTATGTAAAATTGTTTTCGTATCTTTTGTCGCGTTTATAATTTACAAATGGTGACTCGCACGTAAAATTTTACGAGCCAAGGTTTCGCCGAGTACACGCCACGCTATAACCGTCACCTTCTTCCACACCCTTCTTCAACTTTCAAAATTCTACCGAAGCGGAATAACTTTCAAAACTGTTCCTTCATTTACAGAACAGTACCAAGTTTTCGTAGGTAGATATTCGTATATAATATTTACACGAGTTGGAAGTGTTCTTTATTTTAGGCGCGGTGAATTCATTTTTTTCCATCTGGCCTTCATTTTTTTTTGTCTGCAGTGTTTGCACGAAGTACTACAGCTCGAAATTTTTAAAAATCACCTCTGATTTTTTAGAGAAAAAAAAATCAAATCCGTGTATTTCTGTTCCTGCAATTATCACGATATGCAAACCATTATACATGCGTCCAATTTCAGTTGCTCTGTTTACGGTAAGCAGGAAGCAGTATCGAAGCGAAACACCCCGTACAAGTCGGTATTCCCCTCCTCTACGAAGAAAATTTTTGAGAGGAAAATCTCTCAGTACATTTGCTTTTGGGTCAGAAGTCTCTCGAGCACCCACAGATTTTTTTTTCAATTTCAAATTTGCAATTTTCTGAATTTTGAAAATCACATATTTCATATTTTCACAAATGCAGTTTGTCCTCGATGAAGTTGACACGGAAATTTTCGCATTTGTAAGTTAATAAACATTATGTGATTTGATATTGTCAATTTTTGATAATTACTTTCGGGGAAAAATTTAACCGGAACAGTAGGTTATTACAGACTATCGACCTAAGCAGGATGTGCGGAGGAATTACGTTTTAGGGTGCTAGAAGATCATTGAGACCATTTCTGACCATCTCAGGTATTTATTCCTATTTATTTATTTTATTTTTTCCCAAAACTAAAAATCATTTATTCAGTTCGATACAGACCAAAATCGGTGGAATTTGAGTAGTAGGCCAGGGTTGGCCGCAGAGTTGATATTTTTGAATGGGAATAACCTTTGGTCAAAATTCAGTTATGCATCAATTCGAGAGGGGGGGTGCTGAGGAACTGACATGAAAAAAATTGTTCTTTTGTAAAACACACGATACAGAATCTAATGTTATATAACATATTCAAAAATCAGCTTCCTAACTAAATTAGGAGGGGAGATATGGGGGTTTTCTCTTGTTGACCCAGGAAAAAGGCTGTCCAGCGCATACCCCCCTCCTCCAATTGAGCTAGGAGGTTGAAATTTGGCATGCGTATTTCATAGAGATTCTAGATGTATCTTTTGAGGGTTTGAGCCATTCATTCCAATATCTATCTGTACCCCTCTCAGTGAAAAAGAAAAAACACAACAGAGCGCTTTTCTTCTTTTACAACCGAACAATTCTCCTACCCATTTTGCTTCATGAAAATTAAGCTCAAAAGCAACACATTACAATGCTTTTTTTTGGCATAAAATTTTCAAAAATTTTTTAGAACGGTTAAAATTTAATAACTTTATTAATCAGTATTCATGGTGACAAAAAAAATTCGAACTTCAATTTGTTGATTTGTACTTAGAAAGAAGTTTGAATGCGAGTGAACTTTTGACATATTGAATCAAATTTTCTCATATGCCTGTTATAGGTGTGATAGAGTTGAGAAATGGCATTAGAATGGATTGTGTAATACAAGTAGATGCAAATTTAACAATACCGCTTGAAGCTCCCCTTTCTCCCATAAGTGGCGCTGTGCAAAATTTAAAAATTTAACTGATGAGCGATTACAAAATTTCGATCTGATCACTAATCTAAGTAGTGGACTTTGTAGATAAAACTATTTCCTAACAATTTTGTACAAACATTTTGTCTATCTTCATTATTGAAGGGGCAGTATCCGTTTAAATTTTGTGAGCCCCTTTAAATAATGAAGTTGGGCAAATTTTGCACGTAACTAAAAATCCTGCAGAAGTTGCCTATCACGAGGTCCACCATTCAAAACTACGATTTTAGCAACTTTTGTGCTAAAATTTTTAGGTGGGAGGGGAGGGTGAAAATGGGCAATGAAAAATTTTGAAAACTAAACATTTGCTCAAATTGTGGTTTTGAATGGTGGACTTTGTGGTAGGCAATTTCTGCAGAATTTCTAGTTTTGTACAAAATTTGCCTAACTTGATTATTTAAAGAGGGCTTATAAAATCTAAACGAATGCTGCCCCTTCAATAATGGAGATAGGTAAAGTGTATACATGACAACGTTAGTAAGAAAAATATTCGTTTACAAAGTCCATTACTTTAATTGATGATTGGATTGAAATTTTAGAATTGCTCATTTGTTATAATTCTAGATTCCTGCACAGTTCTACCAATGGGGGAAAAAAGATGACATCTATGGCAGGATATGGAAAATAATTTTTGACATTACAAAAATTATGGCAATTCTAACCACCCGAAAAAATTACTCAACTGCATTCGATTTCACTTGTAACACTTTCTTTTAAAATTTTTCCTGAAAAATATTGCTAGTTTTCATTTGTTGAAGTCTGATGAAATCCTCCAATCAGAATGCAAGAAACATTTTCAAGCCAAGTATCAGCGCTCTCTGGTGGAAAATAAGTCGGTACAAATCCTCTCAAGTGTATGCCCATTAGTAAGGCATTTTGGTGTTTCAAAGTCTGTATTCTACCCCAACGATACACAATTTCAAGCCTGTTTTGCTGGTATGTTTCAATTTCAGACTTTTTTACGGTTTATCTGCAGACAATGTTGGGAGGGGAGAAGAAGAGGCTAGTGAAATACCCAGAAATGTAATACCTAGAACACCTAACAAGCTTAACTTTTTCCAGCTTACACGTCATTCATCTCGAGCTTCCTCATTGCACACTTTTCGGTCTCTATGGTATAGCTAGGCATGGTATGCAGAATTAATCAGTACAAGATTTGCAATCACAGGTGTACCAGCTTCAATTAACTCTATCTCGATATTACAATATTGAAAATATTGTTAATTTTGGACTTTGCCTTTAGCATGACTGTATCTCAAGCGGAATGCAGAGTCCAAATAATATTAAAAATAAATTACAGGCTCGCAAAAGAATCTCCTTATACTACAGAATTTTAACCAGGTAAACTTCTTCATTCACGGTGTATTATGAGGCACTCTACACTAGCGCTCCTGGTGTTCTCGTATAAGAATTAAAACGTGCGCAGCGATCTAATTAAAAGTATGTAAAAAAAATGAAAAAATAAATCCAGTCGTAACTCGAATCTTACAACCGGTATCATCATAAAAGCAAGTCAACAAACATCCATTAAGATCCGAGCCAATTTCAGAATAAAATCCGGCAAAAAAAAGTCAGCATCATCAAGCGTAAAAGTGATATTACAGAAATCGACGCCTACGTCAACGCCTCCTGTCTCGAGTACTTACTTACCTAGACCATAATACCGAATATTATACGCCAGTAAGTACGTATACTAAGTGAAAAGCTCGGCAAAACACAACAAACTCGAGATACTAACCGACGCAATTGCGTCAAATATCGTCTCGTTGTCAGTATAAGGCAGCGAAATTGCACACCGTACTTCGCCAGCAACCTGCACAACACTTTTCTAGGCATATACATGGTACATCGTAATACGTAAATGTACGTACAAAGTAGCAGAGCAGTCTAAATTAGTATTTTAAACAAATGAAAATTCAAATTGCCAAGAGCTATTTTTAATTCTGTAGCAGCAACGAAAACCATAACGTTATAGCTGTAGAAAAAGCCTTGCCTACGAGTGAAACAAATGAAACGGTGAAAAGTTTACGAGAGTACGAATAATCTTAAAACCTAATTAGCGGTTTGCGTTAGAGACTTCATTAATGCCATTTGGGCGTACAGAATTAATTAGGCGTCGCTTAAGAGGGTGGTTTACTATTATTTCGTACTATTTACCGGAAAGAAAAGCAGAAGAGAAAAGGAGCTTTTACGTTGGCACTCGAATCGAGGGAGTACGTAAGCAAGCATACGAGAACTGATGACGAGCGACGAGAAAATGGTATATGACATGTCGGTCGGTCGGTCGTTCGTTCGGTCGTTCGTCGCGTCGATGTAACACAGATCAATTCAATAGGCACATTTTCTCGAGCCTTTTCGACAGATATCTATCTGCATTGTGTTCGATGGTTGTCACGCAAAACGAACATTTGTCACCAGCTTCTGTGTCCGTTTGGTCTTTTTTGTGTTGTATGAAAACCTTAGTTAAAGGCGAAGAGCTTCGTGTTCTCTTTTTTTTCTTCCTCTTTTTTTCTTTTTCGTTTTACTTCACCGTAGATGGGAGAGATAGGCAGATAAAGGTGGGTATATCTTTTTTCTTGATATTACATCGGTGTTCATTTAAAAGTATCAGACGAAGAAGACGAGATATAAAGAAAAACCAGATTCGAATAATGCTGTTTTTCATCATTAATAACGTTACCTTTTTCCATCTTACACAAGTCATTAGTTGAGAAAATTACTAAGACACCTCCCTTTTTTTTTCTTCTTCTTCTTTTTCACTTCCAACAAAATCAAAACGCGTTAGGCAGGCACCAACCTACGTAAATTCTCCGCCTTAATAATGATTAATATTCTAAAAATTAAATTTCTAATTAAAAAAAAAATACCTATGGATTATAATATCACATTTTTATCATTACTAAAATCTACATCTAGGTAGTTGGTACAGGTAACACCAAGAGAGAGAGAGAGACACGCACAAAAAAAAATTCTCGTCGTAAGTACTTCGACGACGAACAAGGCTTATGCAAAAAAAAAAATTACATATTTTCACGTGGGTTTCCTCGCTTTCTTATACGTACACATTCTCAACGTTATGTAGCCATAGAAAGAGGTACCTCACCATCACGAATCCAAAACCAACGCCATCGCCAGCTACTACATCACAGCAGCCGACTTCTTGAAAAAAGTTTAAATTGCGCGCTTATATTTTTCTCCGGTTTTAATTTCATAATATTTTCAGATGAAATGAAAAAACTTGGCATTTTCTTTTGAAATATTGTCAGCCATTTGAAGGGGACTAATTTAATTGGCGAATGGTATAACGGTACGAGTAAACACGCTGTACACGCGGTTGTGCGACGTACAGAGGAGGAAAAAAAAATGACGACGTTAATTCAATGATTGCGAATTTACGAGTCTTTACTCGCGAAATACCCCATGGTGAACCTCTAATTGGAGGTTTTCTTTATAGTAATATGTCGTAGCTAAATTAATTTTCGTTTATTATAAGATGTTATTAGATATATACGTAGGTGAACGTACGCACTACGCGTCCGTTCGTTCGTTCGTTCTCCTAGCTTTTCCCAGCCTATACAGCATATTACGCTCGTATACCTAGTTAGCTATACCTATTCCTATACCTATACTACCTACGTACATACCTACGTACATATAATAGGTCTACTATAGTCCTGTTTCCATTCCAGTCACGTAACCAACTATGCGGTAATGACTTCCTATAAATTCTCTCGACTAAATCATCTCCGAATCCAAAGGCTCTAGTGAAAAGAGATAACATTGATTTGTTGTGGTTTTCGGTTACACCGAAGCGTCCACGATATAGGTTTCGATATTGAAACCCCAACCAACTAAACGAAGAAGGTGTCGAAAACGACTTTGAAATTTCATAAATTCGTCGTTTAAGGTTTCAAACGACAGAATACGAAATTTAATGGCGGATTGGTACCGTTGAAAGGTACCAGCCACCTACCAAGTCTAGATTATGCGAGGTGAGGAGTTATATCGAGAACAAAAGGTGCAGGTAGCATTTGGAGGCGGCACTCAAGTACCTATTACATTGACTACAAATTTTATTCGACAAAATATTCATTTTATATTTAAATTGCTTTATGAAAAATTCGAGACTATCGCAGAAATACGTATACTTTTGAGAAACATTTATCAATATTCTGGCCAAATATTTGTCGCAAGATAATAGAAAAGGTCAGTAACCTAATGCTCGAATGCTTAGTAGAACCGAAAAAGTTTCCACTAGGGGATGTTAAGCGTCGAATCTCCTCCCCTCCCCCAACCACCATCATTAACTCATACAGTTGAAATTTGAGTACGTAGGTATTTTACGATAGAACACCCGCAAAAGTCCATCGCCAATCTGCACAAATGATGGCCAATCAAGTAGTACTCCAGGTGCCTACACACGCACCATATTTTTTTTCGGTCCGGCACGGGGCTAGTTTTCGCGTAGCAGTGTTGCCAACATTGAAAAAGTGATACTATAGTAATTTTATTATTTAATATTTTAAAAAAATTACATAGAGAATGAACAGAGACTGATGAAGTGAGTAAAAAATGATCAAATAAACAAATTGCCCAACTCAAAATTTGAAGGGGCAATGATTCGAAAAAATCAAAAATTCGTAGAAATATTTTTGTGTTTAAGGATTTTTGCATAACTTTTCAAGGTGAACAAAAATAATTATTTACAAAAATTGCCTATCTTCAAGATTGAAGGGGACCATGCGAAATGCTTAAATATTGCGCTTAATCACCTAAAATGACTATCTAACTTCGCCATTTTGGGGAGATGTTCCTCAAAAAAAAATTTCTTCTTTTTTTTTAGTAAATCGTGAAAAAAAGAAAAGAGTGAATTTTTTTTAAATCTCTCAAAAGAGGAGAAATGGCGAAGAATTGTCACCAACAATCATTTAGGCTTCAAGTATGTGAAAGTAATAATTTTACATTTCGAAAAAAATTTCTTTCCGATTTTCAAACTTAGTGTCAATTTTCTAAGTTGAAAAAAGAAGGGTGAAAGTTCTACCACATCATTTTTGTCATGCCATTTGCAGATTTCCAAAAAAAAAAATTTTTAAATAAAATTTGCCTCACTCTGGTTAATATTGTATTCTAGTTAATATTTAGCGTGAACATTTAAGTGAAGGTCCCAAATTTGCTATTTGCAGATTTTAGCTTTTCATTCCAAAACATCCTTTACCTCGATTACACTTCAATTGAATCAATTTTTTAATAATAAAATTGCAAAAAAAAGTCACGAATAACAAGCACCTTGACGAAACATGAATTTTGTTGATTTCTTAACCTAAATTAGGCATAGGCGGAGTTTGGCGATTTGGTCGAAGGTGGCGGGAGGGAGCTATGCCTCCCGGAAGATGAACAAAAAAATAGAATGAATGTTTACATTTGAGCTATTTAAAATTTTTTGCGAGGGGGGTGGGGAGGAAAGTGTTAATCTAAATTTCAAATTTTGAAAAAAAATCAGATTGTCAATGGAGAAAAGGGGCATTTTTCGAGGTTTTAGCTTCAGTTTTGTACGTTTTACGAGAAAAAAATCAAGGTTTTTAACAGAATTATTTCAAAATGTTACTAAAATTTCTATATTATAATCAATTTTTATGATCTTCTAAAACAGTTTTTAAAACTTCAATTTGGTTTCAAAAAATTTTTAGTCATTTATTAAACATTTATCATAAACAGAAAAACTCGGCTTAGCTACCTCCCTCTCTCCCTTTAATTCACCGATGGACTTGAGAACAGTGCACTGAGTACACTTTCGAATACATATGTAAAATCAAACCTCTAAGTCAAATGGAACACTGCTCAGATTATGCCAACCAAACAAATGTTTTGAATAACATAGGAGTACATAAAATGATGCTTATAAAATTGCATAATCAGTTTGCCGTAAATACGTACTACGTTAGAAGGAAAAGGAAATTATTCGCACTATTGTTAGCCTGATTTTCTATGCTATGTTGTTAATGAAAACTAGGCTACCATAGTATATCGAACTTAGGTGGATGAGGGGAGGGGGAACATCAACAAAAACCATTTAGGGTCCTAGAAAACAATTACAACCGTTTTTAGTCATATCAGATATTTTTTTTTTTTTTTTTTTTTTTCGTTCCCAAAGACTAGATTCACTTACTCTCCTCGATACTAACCAAAATCGCTCCAATTCGGTCAATCGGCTCAGTTTGGCAGAGGATTAGATATATATGAGTTGGGATGACCTTGGGTCAAAATTCAGATTTGTCCAAATTTGGGGAGGGGGTGCTGAGGAGCCAAAAACGTAAAAATTGTTTCTTCTCAAATCACTCGATAGAAGATCCAACGTTGTACAACATATCCAAAAATCAACCTCTTAAGTCAATTAGGAAGGGAGATATGTGGGTTTTTCTTACTTTTGACCATGAAAAAGGGCTGTCTCTTTCATAACACCCCTCTAAATTGAGCTAGGAGGTTGATATTTGGCGTTCCCGCCGATTTTTCCGAATGCCGTTATCCCGAATCTCAATTTCCCAAATTCATTATCCCCAAACAGAAAATTTATTAAAGTTACATTTTTCATTCAAAATCAAAAATTAATTTTGTACGAAATTGTTCTAAGGTATTCCAACTCAAAACCTTCTAACTCTCCATCTATGACTCTCACGAAACAATGTTAAATACAAAAGTTGTGGGAAATTTGGAGTAGAAGAAAAAAGTACTTGACAATTTTTGTCATAAAAGCAATTGTACGGGAGATGTGGTGAAAAAACTGGAATTTCGGATGTCGATAACCCCCCCCCCCTTCCTCGACTGCACACGCCTTCTATCGATGGAAACTTTTAGTATTTTTCCGCTCGTAATCTAAGAAACTCCCACTGATTCCAGATGTCCAACTCTGTAAATCTATCCATTTGTGTTTTGGAGTCACCTTCACCTTGCACCCGATAAATTCGGGTGGTGTTTTCCAAGTAACAACCGGAATCAGTTGTGCCACCTTTCACCTTCGGTATTGTTATACGCCTCTCGAACTCTCTCGAACTGAACTTTGCAATATAAATTTTGGCCAAGATTGCTGTTTAGGTAGTTGTGACGCATCTTCGATAAACCATTGCCCTTATTAGCTAAATTTAAACACTAACATGGAATTTTTCACATTTGGTATTCGGAAAATAAGCATTCGTGAAAAAATATTCGAGAAATTGAGAATCGGGATAATTTTATTCGGGCAAAAGGTATTCGGGAAAATGTCGGGAAATCGACATCTAGTATGTCGATTTAGTAGAGCTCTTGGAGTGGCTTTTGGAGGTTTCGACTCTTTAGTTCCATTGAACCTTTCCTACCTTCAATTCTCAAGATATGAGTATTACGAGCAGAAGCTACGTGTTGGTAGATTTACAGAATATGAAACAAATTACCCCACTCCAATGTTGATTTTTCAGGTATTTTTTAGCATTTTTCGTGTAGCTTTCTAGAAATATTTTATAATTTTATTTTGTTTCGATCCTGCTCAGTGATCACATTAAGCGGCATAATTTACATGTAAAATGATGGAACTGCTCCGTTCCAGGTGTTTTCTATGCAATTAACCGAATTATGACATTAACCATGATTACAAAAAGCGGCGGCTATCACTGTAGTAGATTTTGTTGACTGAGGAGGATTCAATTCGCTGACAACTACCTCGAAAGAAGCAATGGCTCGAACATATGTCATTAAATACGCGATCCACAAGTGGTGAGAAACACAGCTTTATTGCTCATCTCTCTAACTTGGGGGTTAATCAAATCCTTCTCCCTCTACCTCTCCAATGAATTACATAAAATCTGCTTCTTCTACAAAGTGACACGATTTTCAAAATTTGCTGTGAAAATTCTTATTAAACGCTACCCTTTTTCTCCAAATCAGCACCTTTATTTTGTTACTGAAAAAGAGAAGGATCTCGCGACGCTAAGCAGGATGAATATGGTAAATAGGACTTTTTTATTTAAAAAAAAAAAAAAAAATCGTTAGAAAGCAGTGAACAATATAATTATAGAAAAGTAGACAAGTACATGCAGATGATGCTCCATTTCAAAGTACGCGAAGATATCGAAGAAAACGTTTATGGTATCACCAAATATAGTGCGCTAAGTAAGCAAATTTTTTCCCACATTTTTTTTTTCTCGATCTCGTGAAGATATACCGAACAGATAAGCCGTTGACCGGAAACACTCTCTCTTAACAGGAGAAGGAAACCGACCGAATTCGAATTGTAGGTATTCGTATTCATGTGTCGAGTTGATGTTGAAGTGTAAATTCTATTCTCGGAAGTTAGTTGAAAAAAGGGTAACCGTTTCACATAAAACGAGCTTTTCTCGTTTCCAAAGTTATCAACTCTTTAAAGTTGATAAAGAATGTTATATGGTTCGGTTGACTTATTTTCGGAATTCATTTTCGACAGATAAATAATACAAAATAATTTGTAACGAAATTCTTGGAAAATTTTCAGCGGACAAACAAATGGTAAATTCTTTGCAGTTGTACAAAAATATGAAATTTCTCAAATTCCTCGCACTACGCAACACGGTCTCGAGATACAGCAAAATTTCTCATTCGTTTCTTCGTTTGTTTCAACTGAAATATATGTATCACGTAACCAGAGCCGAACGAAGCGTAGGCAAATCCATCAAAATGGAAAAAATAACTACCTACGCAGGTACTACAGGTACAAGAGGTACTAGATAGGTCTAGGTATAGTCGAATAAGTTACCTCTATCATAATTTAAGATAAAATTACGTTGTTTTCATATCTCGTATAACGCCAGCCTAAACTAAGTAAGTTTATCTGACTTCTTGTTTTCGTTACTATGTTCGTAGGTATTTAGTTAGCAGGTAAAATTACTACAGATGAAAAACTTTTTCCAACTCGCAAACGAAACGTCGCGTCATCAACTGAAAGAATCTTTTTTGAAAGGCGAATTCGAGTATTTTAATTTTCTCAATGAAATGAATTTTTAATTAAAACGAATACTGTCACTAAAACTGACGGAAATACGTTCGTTTCAACACCTGTTAAAAAATTTTTCTCCTATTTGCAAAAATAACCGAAGCGACGCACAACGAACGTTATTATACAATGTGTTTCACTCGCAGGTCTATAACCTATTCATTCGACCAGCCACGGCGACGATTTAACAAAATGTATAGGTATGAGGAATTAGATATAGGTAGGTAGGTGGAGGTAGCTGGGTGTAGGTACTGTGGCGAAATAAGTTTTTCCACAGGGTCGTAAGAGCTTACAATACATTTAGCCAACGATGGGTTTAAATTTTTGCTCGATTGCTAACGTTAATAGCTAAAACTCTTTGGGGAAGTTTTTCTTCACTTCTCACGAAATGGATTCTTAATTTTGTATACGGAACAATTTGCCAGCTCATAGAATAGTTTTAATGGTGCAGTTCAATTCGCGTGTAAATAGGTGGCGATGAAAAAAAAAAAAACAAACACATTTTCATAAAATTTAACCACCGGCACCGTCAGCCATTTCTTACTTACTTACCCTTATTTCCATTTCAAAATTGTAACCTATTTGGGAAGAAAAACATCGCGACGATCCTTCATTAGGTTGATTTCCCTGCTATTGGAGTTGCGTGAAGTTGAAGACGAGTTTGAAATTTTAATCAAAAGTATTACGAAGATGACCGCACTTTTTTCTTCCACGACAAATATTGTCAATAAAAAATACTTCATTTATAAATTATACACGGGGAAAGATCACAGGTGCATGATACAGACGAAATTTTCACGTTCAAGTTGGATCATAAACCTATGACTTCGGACCATGTTCTTGATTCTTGACCCACGAAACTGCTATAAATTTGGGACATCTAAGAGAGGGTGTACGACTCCTACTATACGTACAAACCAAATTTCAACTTCTACTTCCTAGTTCAATTAAGAAAGGAAATATGTTTGGTTCAGGCTTTTTTCATGGTTAAAACGAGGAAAAATCCTCATTTCTTCCTTTCTAATTGACGCGACCCCAATCAAATCTCTTAAAAACGAACAATTTTCGCCATTTAAGCCCTTTCAGCGGCACCTCCCCTTAATTCGGACATGGTTGAATTTAAACCAAAAGTCATCCCTACTCAAAAGTATCAAATTAGCAACAAATCTAAACATACTTCTTAAATCTAACCGATTTTAGTTGGTAACAAGCTGATCAAATGCTCCTTAGTTTTAAATGGAGAAAAAATAAACGGACTAATGATTTGACATGACGAGAAATGGTCTGAATGGTTTTCCCGGAACTCGAAACTCGTTTAATTGATACTTCACCTCTTTCCCCATACACCGTAGACCGATAGTTCGTAATGGCTAGTTTTACATAGACAAATATGACTCACTTTTGTCAATTTTTTACCCAATTTTCTATGATTTTTACCGATTTTTTTAATATTTTAGATAATTTTCACCGAATTTTCAACATTTTTTCGTAACTTGGTCAATTTCCTGCATTAAATCTATTTTGTTTTTCAAATTTTCTGGCAATTTTTAACGATTTTTAATAATTTTTAACAATATTTTTCGTATATTAGTCAATATTCACCCAACTTGCAAACATTTTTTTACATGATTTTTAATCAAATTTCTGCACTTTTTACACATTTTTATACACTTTTGAACAATTTTCAATGATTTGTATCGATTTTTTCCATATTTTAGGTCAATTTTCTGCATTAATAAATCATTTATGTGAAATTTTTAAGCAATTTTTAATAATTTCTAAACAATTTTTACATAATTTAGGCCAAATTTTCTTCTTTTTTAACCCATATTAGTCAAATTTTCACCCAATTTTTAGAAATTTACAACGATATTCTTCATATTTCAGGTCAATTTTCAACAATTTCTTGTAATTTTTATTCAATTTTCGATGATTTTTCACAACTTTTTTCATACTTCAGGTCAATTTTCGATGATTTTAATCTATTTTTGTCAAATTTTTATCAAATTCATAAGATTTGTCTGCAATTTTTGTCGATTTTCTGCATTTTTAACTCATTTTTGTCAAATTTTTACCTAATTCTTAATGATTTCTAACAATTTTTTAATACTTCAAGTGCATGTGCTGCATTTTAGAAGTATTTTTGTAAGTTTTTTTATCTAATTCAACATGTTTTTATTATTTCTGATCAATTTTTGCATTTTTAACTCCTTTTTATTAAATTTTAAGCCAATTTTCAATAATTTCCAACAATTTTCTTCATATCTGATATCAATTTTCAACATTTTTTCATAATTTTTGTTAAATTTTTTACATTTTAAACCCATTTTTGTCAAGGTTTTAGTCAAAATTCAATGATTGTTGACAATTTTTTTCATATTCCGAGTCAATTTTCTGCATTTTTAGCCCATTTTTGTCAATTTCTCACTTAATTTTTAGTGATTTTTAATGATTTTCTTCGTATTTCAAGTTAATTTTCTGCATTTGAAGCTCATCTTTCTCTAATTTTTACGCAATTTTCAATGATTTTCTTCATGATTTAAATCAAATTTTCTGCATTTTTAACGATTTCCATCAAATTTTTACCTACTTTTCCATAATTTGTAAAAATTTCTAGTATTTTAGGTGAATTTTCTGTATTTTTAGCCCATTTTCGTCAAAATTTTACCTATTTTTCAATGATTTGTAACAATTTCTAGTATTTTTGGTAAATTTTCTGCTTTGTGAGCACATTTTTCTTAAATTTTTACTTACTTCTCAATGATTTCAACGAATTTCTTTCTCATTATAGACCAATTTACACCGAATTTTCAACATTTTTTTAGCGATTTTCGTTCAATTTTCTGCATTATAAATCCAGTTAGTTTAAATTTTTACTCAATTTTCAAAGATTTACAACAATTATTTCTTATTTTAGGTTCATTTTCTGCATTTTCAACCCAATTTTGTCAAATATTTGCCTAATTTTCAAAAAAATTTTCCAACTTTGTATAGAAAACTTGATTTGAAGTTTTCAAACACGCGACTTCAGCTAGAAAAAATCACCCCACTCCACAAACAGTCATAATTTGAACAATTTTAATGATGAGCCTGTGTAAATTTTTTATGTTGAGAAAAAAATGGATATACAGGGTCTTCTGTATCGATAGTATCCCTTCGTAGCACAAATAAGGTAATTTGAGTTAAGCTCAAGCAGAATGGTCAGCATATCTCGACTATTTTAGGGGTCAAGTAATGTGAATTTGAAATTAATTCAGGTTTAGAATATTCGGAATTCAACATTTTGGCCCAATATAAAAACTTTTAAACATAACAATAAATTTTCTGGTAAACAAAATTTCAAATCAGCGCTAACTCAGCCCCTGCAATAATTTGCATATGCAAACCATCCAACATGCGCCCAACTTGAGTCACTTTGTTTGTGATATGAAGGCGGTACTGTTTAGACAGAACACCCTGTATACTAAAAATCGCCATAAGTAGTCAAAATGGACTTCTAACGCCATAAAAGAAACACGCCATTGAGTCACAATCCAAAGTCACTTAGGTCAATACTGTCAAATAGCTAGATTTTCGATCAGAAAATCAGCCTAAAAACATAGATAAACAATTATACATACAGGCGTAGACCACAAACCACATAGTTCTACTGCATCCTACGAAACAAATCACATGAAAAATATTAATCTTATTTTTATTTTTTTCGTCGGTACAAGCTTTCCTTGAGCATACGAAAAATACACACAACTTTGGTACATTTTGTACTAGGATCAGACTACAGTTGGATAAATAAATCAAAACGCACCTTATACTACAGCACTATAGTAGCTCGAGCTACACATTCCACATAAAAAATACGATTATACGAAACGAAAATGCTCTATCGTGTTTACAATCTGTACACAGCCCCTACCTCTACACCCCCCTCTACCACATGCACATATAGACTAAATGGAGGAAAAAATAAGCAACGGGAAACGATTACGTGCTACGTGGCTTGGTATATTTGCTACGGGAAGAAATAGTAAGTCGTCGGTCGGTATAGAGCACAAGTACAACATATACGACGACGACAACAACAACCAGAACGACGTCGCAGACAAATTAAAAATTTCTTCGATTACCTCGTTTCATACAAAAAGATACATTATGATTGTGTCAAGAACAAGCCTCTTCATGATTCAAAAGCTCGCGAGCGACAAGCGTTGCAAAATTTATTACCACTAAAATTCTTCCAACTGGTCGAGCCAACCAGCCAGCCAGCCTGCACAAAGACGTGTAAAAACCACATAAAAGCAACGTTTCATAACGAAAGGGAAAAAAAGTTGCTTTTCCACTTTCCTCATTTTGGATAGTGTGTATAAGAAAAAATGTTTTTTATGAAGCCGTTTGTACAATACGCGAAATCTCCCACAATTCCAACTTTATTTTTTGTTTGCTTAACGTAGGTACTTCTTGATGCCGCCTCGCCACGCCATTGCCATCGCCATCGCCATCGCCATCACCACGGCAAAAACCTTTTACTGTGTAAGGCTTCGTTTATATTATGTTTTTTGTAATGTTTTTTCTATATCTATGAGTGTACTATGTACATGGTGTTGGCGTTATTCTCTCTATATATTTTTTATTATGAATGTATTTGTATGTATGAGTACAATGTGTTCGAGAAATAGTAGTAGACAAATTTAAAGAGCAAGACAGAATTATTTTAAAAGAAATCTCAAATTTTCAGAAGGATTATTAAATGATGAAATTAGCACAAAAGCATTTAAATTTTTAAGCCGCTCAATGATAAAGAATATGTACAAAATATACTCTGTGAAAACGTATCGCTTCGTGCACCTTAGTAATTACACGAATCTTTTAAACATGAATTTCATTCAGATGAGTGAAAAAGGTCATATGCACAAATTATCTAACTCAAAATTTGAAGGGGCAGTGATTTAAAAAAATCAAAAATTTGTAGAAATAATTTTCGTAATTAAGGATACAATATAAGAGTTGTGCGCATGAAACTTTTACAATCCCTGAGTAATGAATTTTATTCTAGTCTCTCCGAATAAAAATTGATATAATTCATTTTTAGTCTGATTTTCTATGCCACATAGTCAATGAAAACCAGGCTATTACAGTCTATCGACCTGAGGTGAATGAGTGGTGGGGGGGGGATTACTAACAAAACCCATTTTGGGATCCTAGAAGACCATCAAAACCATTTTCGGCCATGTCAGCAATTTCTTTTTTTTTCCCAAACACTAAAATCATTTACTCTGTTCGATACTGACCAAAATCGCTCCAATTCGGTCAATCGGCTCTGTTTGGCAACGGAATAGATATATATGAGTGGGGATGATTTTGGGTCGAAATTCAGGTACACTCCAATTTGAGGGAGAGGGTGCTGAGGAGCCAAAAATTCAAAAAAAAATGTTTCGACCCAACTGATAGAGAATCTAAAATTGCACAACATATTACTAGTGAATTAGGAGGGAAGATATGAGGGTCTCTTCCATTTTCGACCTTGAAAGAGGGCATGGCGGTCCCAACTTTTCAGCTCCATTGCACCCCTTCACAACTCCAAAAATGTATTTTTTTGATTGGGTTTTCTCATTTCTCGAGTTTTTTAATTTTGTCAATCGGATCACTCCCCTTCAAATTAAGCTAGGAAGCTGAAATTTTGTATGTACATTTAATGGAGGCCCTAAGTATGCCTTATCGAGGTCTCGACTTTTCTGCCCTGTTGCACCCTCTCACAGTCCCAAAAATGTGGTTTTTTCGTACTGTTTCCTTATTTTTTGAGTTTGTTCCTCGCATAACTCCCCTCCAAATTGAGCTCGGAACTTAAAATTATGTATGTAAATTCAGTAGAAATCCGAGATGGGCCTTTTAGGAATCTCAACTTTTCAGCCCCATTGCACCTCCTCACAGCTGCAAAAATGTGGTTTTTTGATCACTTTTCTTATTTTTTGAATTTGTTCCTCGCATAACTCCCCTCCAAATTGAACTAGGAGGCCATTAAGATCGAATATCAAGTTACCTTCTTGATCCAATTATCTCGTTCTCTAAACTGACCTTCAAATTACCAAAAATTTGGGGTACAAAAGAGTTCAATGGAGAAAGTAAGCTGGTACTTAAACTCAGCGTCCTCGAATTAGTAAGAATCGACATGCTACATCACGTTTTCAATTTTTCTAAATGTTAACCATGTGGGGGGGAGGGTGGAGGTTGGTGAGGCCGGATAAAAAAATTAAGCCGATATTCATGCTCAGCGACATCAAATTGGTAAGAATCAGTCAATTTCTTTGAATTTTGACTACGTTTAAGGCAGGTTGTGGGGGTTTGGCTGGGTGGTACCAAAAGAGTAAGCCGATATTCGCACTCAACGTCCTCGAATTAGTAAAAATCGATATGTCACCTCATTATTCCCTTTTTTTATGATTTTGATCAAAATTGTGGATTTCTCTGCTCCCTAAAAGTGTTGAGATGCAATTTTGAAAATTAGTCAGTTGAAACGAACATAAAAAGGTCTGTTCGGGGTAATTCTTTAAAATTTTCAAATGGTTACATTCAACCTTTATACTCGACATGAAAAGTTGGACTTTCATATCGAAAGCTCAATTTTGATCTTGTAAAATTTTCACCATTGATTCCGAATCTTCTTTGGATTGCCTGTAAAATTGCGTAAACCGCTTAATTCCAAGTTGAACAAGTCTCGAAAAATGAGTCTTGAAAGTTGAGCTATTTGACGAAAAACCGCGATTGCTCGAAAATTGCAAAGGCTACCTCTTCCCACTGAAGGATTAGGACCGAAATGACGACGATTTCTTCACCAGACCGCTGAGGGGGATTCACAAAAAAATTTTGACCCGAGTTATTTTTTGTTTCGTTTCAATATAGAGTGAAACTATAAATAACAAAATAACACCGAAAAAGAAGGAAAATATAAACCACATTCCATGCAGGCCCTTCAATTTTGAATATAGACAATTTTTGTAAATAACTATTATTGTTCACCTTGAAGAGTTATACAAAAATCCTTAATCACAAAAAATATTTCTACAAATTTTTGAAGTTTTTGAATCATTGCCCCTTCAAATTATGAGCTAGGCAACTTGTTCATACGACCATTTTTACTCATTTCATCGGTCTCTATCCAGCCGCCAAATAATAGTATCATTTTTTCAATGCTGGCAACACTGCTACACGTAAATTAGCATGTGCCGGACGAAAAAAATACGGTTTGTATGCTATATGCATGGGACTGGAATACTACATGGAGGGCAACCATTTGCGCAAATTTGCGATGAATACTTCTGACTGTTCTCTTGTAAGATAGAAATTTCTTTCGCTAAAAAAATTGGAAAATTTGTTCAAAACCAACTCAATTCGTAAATATTATCGAAGAATATTTAAACCATTTAATTCATCGTACGTATATCTATAATGAGCTTAATCGTTTAATAAATGCTCGGATAGGAACTAGGTAGGAGGTGCAAAAGACTGGTGACAGCTTGAAAAAAAACTATAATCGTTAAAAATTGCCAAATACTTTAGATATACATTTTTCAAGCATAACATCTTGGCATAACGCCGAATAGTAAAAACCTTTCGAATACAAGAACATAAGACTAGGCACTTTTATTAACGAATCGTGAAACCCTTCGATGTAAATATTTTTTAAGAGTGAAAAAAAAAAGGAGATCCGTTAGGTAGTCTAGCAACACTGATATATTAACCTATAGCATGAAAATGTAGGTGTATATAGGTATCACTGAAGAAATATTCAAATCTACATCGAACTCGAAAAAGGGTAAACGAAAAGCTCTCTCAATACGTAGTTAATTTAAAACATCACTTTCGATAAAAACCTAATATAGAGTAACCTTTTTTCTCAATATGTTCTTGCATTCGATATCAATCTTAGCAGCACAGCGCAGCGCAACGTATCGAAGAGAAAATACCTTTAGTAACTCTCGACGAGTTTTCTTTATCGTCTAGTAATATAAAGTAGATTCCAATCAGCTAATTTCGAACGTTGTTTTTTTTTCGCAAACGCGTGACGTAAGCGATTCTCTCATGAAAAAAGTTTAGCAAATGTCTACGTTTAAACATCGATAATACTCGATAAAAATTCTATTCAACTAGTAAGCAAATTCACGTAATTATTTATAATAATTTTCATATCAAATAGCAAACCCCACAAATAAATTTCAAATTAAAAAAAAATCCGCATGTGATGCTTTTAACAGTCCAATTTTTTCGTTATATTAAAGCTATACAGGGTGTTCTGGGGCGGAAATAAAGGATTTCAGCCAGTGGCTAAGCAACACGTATCAAGCTCATGTAAGTACGTTTGCTTAGCCTTTGAGTCGCAGGAGCTGATCTACTTTGGCTCAAAAAATCTTTTTTTAAATTTCGTATAAGTTTTTCAAGCGAGTACAGCTAGAGAACCAAAGTATGTAGAAATTTGAAATTTATTCGAAGGAAAAAAATGAGAAAAACGTGTACCAAAAACTTCAGCTTCCATTATTTTTATTGAAAGAAGTTTGCTCTCTTCAAAGCCAGAAACCTCATCTCTCTGCTCACCTAGATGACAAATTATGAGCATTTGAATTCTCAAATTTTTTCAAAATATTTCAAAAAGTGTGAAAAATAACATTTTTCTAGCCTCCCAAAAAAGGAAGTGAAGATGAAAATTTATCAACGATGATTATTTTGGGTAAAAAGAACTGTATTAAACCCATTTAAAAAAAAAACTTTTTAAACATTTTTTTTTTTAAATATAATTTTGGAAACTTTTGGTATTTTTTTAGCTTAGAGCTTCAGCTGGGAAGTGTGAATTTCAACTAAAATTTTCACCACGTTAGTTTGAGGACATTTGGCAACTACACGCTAAATTTCAACCTCCTAGCTAAATTTTGTAAAAATGATTTGAATGAAACTGCCTTTTTACTGAGCCAATTGCATCCCCACCTACACATATCTATTTTGGACGATATTCAGTCGGCCGGATGATTTTCGTCTTGGGAGCAAAAAATAATAAATACTTGATGGTAAAAAGAAATCAATGATTGTGGAAAAAAAATTTTTAAATGCATTATCCGGACCATCAAAAGCCACATTTAAAACTCTGCTAAATCTATAGAGGCTAAAAAGTTGAAACCCCCATATTGCAAATTTCAATTTCCGATTTCAATCTGGAGGGGCGTTATGTGACGAACAAACTCAAAAAATGAGGAAAATCGACCAAAAAACTACATTTTTGGGGCTATGAGGGGATGCAATCAGGCTAAAAATCGAAACTCTCAAAAAACGCATCTACCACCTATACTAAATCTACATACTAAATTTTAATTCCGTTGCTCAATCTGGAGGAGAATAATGCGAGGAGCAAACTCAAAATGTAAGAAAACCCACTCAAAAACCCACATTTTTGCAGCGGAGAGGAGCAGGAGAGAGGTACGCAGCGGGTCTGAAAAGTCGAAACGCCCAAAAGGCACAATTATGGCTTCTACCAAGTCTACATACCAAATTTCAACTTCTTAGCACCATTTGCAGGGGAGATAAGAGAGGAACAGCCTCTTTTTTAAAGCCATAGAAAGAAGAATCCTCATATCTCCCCTCCTAAATTACCAAGGATGCTGATTTTTGAATTTTTTCGATTTTAGCCTCTCAGCAGTTCCCTGCTACAAATTTGGGCCCAATTTAATTTTGACTCTAGGTCATCCCTGTTCCAGAATATAAAATCCACCACCAATCGAAGACCATTTTCTAAATTTGATTGATTTAGGTCGGTATTGAGCTGAGCAAATGATTTTTAGTTTCGGTGAGAAAAACTGAAAAATAAAAATAAATATCGGGCAATTCCAAAAATTGTTATATTGGTATTCTAGGACCCTACAAGAGATTTAATTGATAATCTCTTCCTCATCCGCTGCAAGTTGGTCAACTGTAATAAGAGTGGTTTTCATTGACAATATGGCATAGAAAACCAGGCTAAAAATAAATATCTGGAAGGCCAATACTCTAAATGGTCTTCTTTTAAGGTCCCAAAACGGATTTTTTTGATACTCCCTCCCCCCCCTCTTACCATCCACCATTGGTCAACACTACCAATAACCTATAATTCTTTTCAACGTAGAAAATCTACCAAAAAAAACAAGACCAAAGAAAATGTATGTTTAGTATCCTAATGTACGAGAGACAACCATTCAAATAAATTTTAGTAAACGAACCCAAACCATCCTTTGAAATTTTAAGAATAAGTATAAGCATAAGTAATTATCAATAAATTATTTTTAAAAATTATCAATTGTATTTAAAAGAATAAAACCGCTCCGATTTTTTTTTTTTCGATGACACGAATAATTTTCTCAAATTATGTACATAGCAATATCTCTGAAAATATTTGAAGATTCATCAGATGCTCATTTCCTACCCTCCTTATAATCCAAGAGTATTCCTGCGGACAGCCTTCTCTCAAAGATCAGTCTATAAACTAAAAACTTCAGTAATAAGTACATAATCATACCATAGATTCAAAGGTCTTATGAAAAACTGAAAATAAATTCAATTCAATTCAATTTAATTCAACATTACGAACTAGAAATTAAATGCAACTTGTCAATCATTCCTTTTCTCAGCATCCTGCTAATGCTCCTTTTTAACAACTAGTTTTGTTTTGTTTTTTTGGCTTCAACAAGATTATTTATAACAATCTTGAGAAAAACCTAAATAAGTAATACTTTTGATTTGACCATGATAATAGTCGTTGCTAAAAAAAGTTCCATCAAGCAGCTATAGAAATTAATAACTGCAATGTAGAGAACAAAATTAATTTTCATTGCGAAAATTCCTTAAAACGACCAGTTTTTCAATAATCTCAACCAATTAAATGGAAAATAAAATATTCGAAAGTTAAAAAGAATCAGAATCATTCAACACGTAAGCTCCAAAGTTCCACAACCAGGTATAAATTCAGATCGGAAATTACACCCTAAGATTTCGTTCAAAGCAAAAACAAAATAATTAAAACTAAGCAAATCTTTCTCGTCTGAACAATTACACACACACACATAAATAAAATACAACACAGATAAAAAGAAACAAAAGAAAAAAAAATGGAAACTCCAAGTACAACTTTCAGAATTAATTGCAATATACGAAGATACTCATTTACAGGTAAAAAGAGATCGCGAAGTGACGAGAGAACCGAAGAATTTCATAACTCGAAGAGCACCTGCGACTACCTTTTATGCTCGTAATTAGTACGAACATTTAATGAGCAAAGTTAGTCGCGAAAGCACCTTCAAGAGAACCGGTAAGCAACGTAATAGAAATAATTGACAACAGAAGGAAGCGCTAACTTGGGAATACAATATTTATCTTTATTTGCGACAAAAACCGAAAATTAACCAGCTCTTTTTGGCTTTCATTAATTATTATCATTAAGACCTTCGGCGTATACCTAGACTACTAGTACACAGGAGCGAAAACTTTTTATACTTATTTTGTGGCGTGAAAAATATATACTCGGAAATGGAGTGAAGAATTTAATTATTCAGTTGTGTCGCTTAATACCTGACCTATCTGTACTCAGAAGTCACTCGCGTCTGTCGTGGTTACAATTCCAGATCAAAACTGAGTCCTGAATTTATATACCTCGTTTTTTTCATCATTTATTTCAGGACTGGTAACGAATCATCTAAATCTACTATCCATTCCTGTTATCGTATGAAACGTTTGAAAAAAATAACATAAACAAAATCGAGTAATTAAAATATCACTTCTTCAGGCCAATTTCTACAACAAAACGTTCAAACATACTTTGAAAAACTCACTTCAATCAAACATCTCGATATGAAGGAAAAAACTCGCGGAAAATTCCACTAATATTTTCCAACAAACACGACGCTGAAATTTCTACTTACATTTTTCTGCTTATTTTTTATATTTTTGTAAAAGTTGTAAGTGAAATAAATATAATTCTTTCAGCGCATAAAATCACGTAATTTTTTTATTGCAGCGGATAGGTCCCTGAAGATAGATCACCGCGAGCCATATTCTGGCCGCCGCGTCTCACTTCCCCATCATACATTTTTCTACTTTGAACCATGTAAAACTATACGCAATCGTCGAAAAGTGGCTTCAGGTTCAACTACCCGGACCAAAAAAAAAAAAAAAAAAAAAAAAAAAAAAAAAAAAAAAAATAAAAA
>FIZR01005756.1:0-33632 GCA_900060175.1 Ferrisia virgata
GGGGGGGGGGGGGGTCTTGATTTTCCAGCCTTATAGCATCGTCTCACAGCCTTAAAAATGCAGTTTTTTAGTCGGTTTTCCTAATTTTTTCAGTTTATTCCTCACATAACTCCCCTTCAAATTGAGCTAGTAAGTTGAAATTTGGTATATAGATTCAGTAGTAGTCCCAGATATGCCTATTAGGGGTCCTGACTTTTCAGCCTCATTGCACCCCCTCACAGCAGCAAAAATGTAGTTAGAGGTTCTAGATGTGTCTTTCAGAGATTTCGACTTCTCAGCCTCATTGCATGCCCCTGCGATGCTTTTTTTTAAAATGATTTTGTATTTCATAGTGAACACGGTAATACGTTATGTAATAAAATTTTGTTATGGAATCACCAAAAATTAATTGATAAAATCAAATTCAAATTTTCGAAAGTCAATTTTCCTCTTAATTTGTGAGAACTTACCAATGATATGATTTTTCCAGAAAAATTAAATAAAAATTGAAAATTTAGAACAAAATTATCCTATTAAGTGCCAAAATAGGAGTAATTTGACCAGCTGAACACATTAATAGATAAAATGAAATAATTTTATGTTCACTGGCAAAAACGACACGACGCTTATAACATGTCGTTATTATTTTATGATTATGAGAATCATTAAATGAACCCGAACATGACAGTAAGATTTACCTGAGTACATCCTTGTACCGATTGAATCGGAAACAACTTGACCAGTAATATCAACTTCAATACACGAATTAATGGCGGTCATTTTAGGGTTCTGAGCGATTACGCTGGTGTGATTGGTATACGCACAAGTTCTCATTTCTGCATTAAAAAAAAAAAATAACCGTCTATAAAAATAGCCTAAATGAAATATTCCTAGTTTTTTTTTTTTTTTTGCAACGTACCGATCAGAGGATTATTGTTGACAAAATCGTACAAAGGTTTCGTTCCGATCAAAAAACTACTGATGATTTTTCCTTTATTAATAGTTTTTTTATTATTAGTAACGCAACCACGCTTGACTAGATCGATAACTCCTACGCTAAACATTTCGGAATGAATTCCTAAATCTTTATGATTCGTTAATTTGGATAATACTGCATCCGGTAGAGCACCAATACCTACGAAAAAAATACTCTAACATTAGCATAATTTACAATATCATTGAAATGAAAAATGAAACATATTACAGTTGAGCTTCGCGATCAATAACCGATTCTTTAAACTGAACTTATCAGCTAATTTAGCGGATTAACTCGTGAAACGTACCCATTTGCAACGTGGCCCCGTCTTCTACTAATTCGTTGGCGATAAATTCTCCTATTTTTGTTTCATTCGCTGATGGTGGATTACCACCGTGTTCAGGAAGATCCATATCTAATTGAACCGCGTAATCGAAGTGAGACTGGTGGACTAATGCGTCTCCGAACGTACGTGGCATATTTTTATTCACTTGAGCTGTTAAATACGTGAAAAAACGTTATCAATAGGTGAAAATTCTTAGTTTAGGTTAATGTTACTTTACCTATAATGATTTTTGAATTTGAAATGGCACTTCGGACTATATCAACACTGGTCCCTAAGGAACAAAAACCATGTTCATCGGGTGGTGATACCTACGAAAATAATAATTCGTTCAGAGTTGAATTTTATAATGATAATATTTCAGCGATGTAGGTACCTGAATAATAGCAACATCTGGTTGCACGACTTTTCTATCAAATAAGTAATGTATTTCGGATAAAAATATAGGAACGCAATCACTTCGTCCTTCGGCGACAGATTTTCTTACATTTCCCGCCATAAAGAATGATGTTGATCGAAATATTCCTGAAAAATTAAATGTATACTTTAGAATTTTGTGAAGACTATCAATCTATCATAAATATTGAAATATTGCCAAGATCGTATCGTTGAAAATTATGTTATTGAACTTGGCCAAATTTAGCATTGTTAAATTGAAAATTAAGTTTAAGGTGAAAAATTCACCTATAATGCAATATTTCTGCTCAAAAATTACTAATTGAACTTGTAAACATATAAATTGTCAAGGTCAACCTCTTTAGGCTTGTGTTTTATTTCTTCACATCCTGTTAAGTTAATTTACAATTATTAATTTTTAACAAAAATAAACTTATCTTTTTAAAAAGATAAAATTTTATTGTGACTGAATTAGATGGTTGAAATAAGAAACATTATATTCGTGCGATGCCTAGAAAACGTGCCTAAATAATTGAAATGTACATATTCAATATTTCATTAGCCAAATCAATTAAAAGAATCAATGTTAATAAGATTTTACCAACGATATAAATATGAAAGCGAAGACTACGATCAAACATTAAAATTTTATTTTTAATTCTATAAGTATGCGCAATAGCAACTTATAAAATGCGAGTTTTCAAAAAAAAAATCCTTCAAAAACCCTCACGTATACGATATTAATATCTCAGATACCTCAGAATCTAATCAAAATGTTACGAAGCTAGGATACGAGTACGTAATCTACGTAAACAGCACGAAGACAATTCTTTATAAACATGTGTAAAGACTGGTCGGAAGTGATGGAAGAAATACTTATACGACAATATTTCATCAAGGTCAAAAACTGTTTATTTTTTTCAAGCCATCAAAAATACTTCAGAAGATTTAATTCTAAGAAGAAATATGAAAATTTTGTACCCAAACGCGTCATCAAATACGATAATTATTGAAAAATATTCACATTTTCGGAAAACTTATGTAACTGATGAACTTTGATCGTTAATATTTTTGAACATAATATGAAACAACGAAGAAATTATTGTTATTAAGATAATTGGTCTACTCGGATAAAAACAAACGTATTTACATTATCAGCAAATATGACGATTTATTTACACGACCGATGAGATGAATTTGGAATTTAGCCATTTCTATAAATAAAATCATTTTAAGAACAACAAATTACAAGAGTATTTACGAAATAAGGTTTTCAAAAATTGAATTATTTCGAATAAACCCTACTGTGACCTTTTCCGCTATGATAATGAATGCGACCTTGCTGTGGTGCTGTCTCTTAAGCAACAATGATTAATCGAATATGTCATTTTTATCAATTACACCAAGTTGAATCGAAAATCATTTCTATACCTTCACATTCGGGAGCAGTATACTCGGCTTTTCCTTCAGTGTGTATATGACAAACGCTAACATTTTGAAGTTTTTTTTCCAATCCATGTTTAGTCATAGCTTGGATGAGTGGAATGGGTGTAGATGCAGCACCTCCGAGAAATACAGTATCTCCTGAAACATGATTTTAGCGTACTAATTAAAGAAATTGTTGAACTGCGACGAAAGAAAAAGGCAATATTTATAATACCTGACTTGATACAGGATACAGCTTCTTCGGCAGAGGTCCATTTCGGATCACGGGGGAGAGGTTGAGCCGGTTCCGGAGAATAGGTGAAATAGTAATTGACAGCAGATTTTTCAATACTGTATTTATTACTTGGAAATAATAATTTACCAAAACGGAATGCCACTTTTTGGAATTTGTCAGCCATTGATAAAAAATTTAAAAAAGACGATCACAAAACCAGCACGTAAATTATATTAACAGAACGATGATACGATTGAATCTAATACCGAATACGTGTACATGCATTCAACGAATACTACTACTTTTATTATAAATTATCAATTGATTATCACACGGACCGATGATTAACGAGTTCAATTAACTGATAATAGCAAATTACTCCACTCAAATATCTAACGATCTGATTCAAATAACCAATAAACTTGAAAAGTTGGCAGCTAAACCAAATGAAATTAAAAACACAACTCGAAGCGGAAAGCGCTAATGGTTCAACAACATGAAACACGAATAGGCGAGCACACCAGACGGACGTTAACGAATATTTACGAACTTGACCGAATATTTAAATTTATATTTATTTATTTTTTGTTTTGATAATTCATGTATCTTCCACTCTGCACAAAATTTACTCAAGTTATTTCGTAAATGTCAAATAAGTAGATTGCAAAACTTGTTTACCGTAATAATGTTTAAAATATGAAGGCAATGAACGGCGCAGTTGTAGATGATGTCATTGTAAATGAACAAAAATTACTCCCCAAATTTGGTCTTAAGACTTGTCTTTCGTTCAGATGTTCATAAATTGGAATTATAATAAATTCGTACTTCTAATGAGAAAATTCCTGGAAACAAAATCATGGTAAAAAGTCTAGTAGAATGACTTCTTATAATAATGAATTGGCAAACTATCCAGACGTCAAAAGAAAAACACAATCTAAGTTTCGTTTTAATTAAACAATCACTTCAAAAAATTACAAATTATACATCAACAAGTATTTTTCATAACATTATAAAACAAAGATTTATAAAAATTTCAAATTATCTTCAGCATTCTTGCTTTCTATACAACTTAAGAATAAAATAGGTTTATAAAATAACTAGAAACGAAAAAATAGCTTATAAAATTGAAAAAAATCCGATATCATTCTAAGGTAACATAAAGTTACAATTGATTTTTCAATTTAATACCATACGTGATCTAATATGTTGAACTAAGGAACAAAATCGGGTAGAGATCACTTCCTTGATTAAAATTATAAAGCTCGTTGAATGAACAAAGATTTCATGAAAATTCTTTTCGCATATCTTGATCTAATGTTTCATGTTGTCGTACTCTACTTAATAAAGTTAAATTCATATCGTTAACTCCCAGTTCATCCTGATTCTCTTTGGATATCTCAACATTATAAGAATTCGCCTAAGAATAAATTACATTTGGTGAACATCACAGTCTGCCATGCTAACTTATAATTCAATTAAAAATGAATTATTTTTACCAGTAAAAGCGATGAAAGAAAGAACCTCGGAATTTCTTCTCTCGGTTGATTTTCAACGATATTGGCAAATGATAAGCTGTTTTTACCAGTGTTGCGAGGAAATTTATTTAAAATTTTCGAACCGTATTCGTGTATATCAAAACAGGTTCTTTCTTCTTCTCTTTCCAATACAGGTCGTATACTATCGTGCCAAGAGGATACTTTGGATGCGATTTCATTAATAGTATCATCCTAAAAAAAAAGCCGTGATATAATATACACGATAAATTCATTTAAAGACTTTCTGACACAACATTGATTACTTACAGGATGGCCATGCAGTCCTTTTTGATATTCTTCGATGTGTTTGATAGCTCCTTCCAAGTAATCCTGGTTATCTGGAGGTGGATGATTAGGCAACATTGGAGTATCTGAATCATTCGATGGCATCACATCATCAAAAGGCGCAATATCATTCTCATTTTCAAATACTGCATAAATAACCAAAACGAATGTTTTTTATTGATGAAACAGTAAAATAATTCAAATGTACAGTTATTGCTTACTTCCATTATCACGATCATCATCGTCTCCAAATGCATTGAAACCACGAAATTCTGAAAAAATCAGAATTTTAACTCATGTATCCAATCAATTAAAAAAAATCATACAAGGTGGAAAAACGTATGGAAATTTAAATCTGTCAATTCCTAAGTAAGAGATAACGACGTTGTCCCAATTGTTTTTACATTTTCATATAAAAATTCAACAGTCATGAATTGCGTTCTTTTCTTATGAAGTTTCCAATAGAATAGACTTAAGTATGTCGTTTCAAAATTAAAACAACTGTATTACAAATGCATTGTACATATTATAGGTGCCAGCAAGCAACACTTTTCAATTTTAATTCTCAAATAATAACAAATCGTCAACAATTGAAAGTAACAAAAAAAAAAAGTTTTTTCACAACTATATAATATTTTACCTGTTTCAGTTTCCACAATAGGATTGTTCCTTTTTTTACGTCCTAAAAAAGTAATGAAATTTGAATGTTGATCTGTTTCAAGTTTCAACTGATTTAATTTAAAAAAATATCCATGATATCATACTTCTTTTATTTTCTCTCATTAACATTTTTCGACGATACTCTTCTTCTTTTTGTAAGCCATTCGCGAAACAGCTACTGAAGGGTAAACCGGACTTGTATTTAAAAATACCGAGTAATAAATCAGCTAATACGTAATTGTTGGGATATGGTTCGTATTTTGATTTATCTTCGCCCTATTCATATAAATACAATGAATTAAAAACACACAATCATGATTAATGGCAAACGAGTGAATTACATTACCTTTTTCAAGTTTTCAGGCAATTTCACAACATTTTTTGTCTTCAGCTGTCGTTCAATCGCTTTATTACTATCGCAAATAGGACTCCAAACAGCTTCAATCATTTGATCAACATTTACCACAGCTTCACCGACTTTGCTGTAATTTTAGAATGTTGCTAATACATTTCTAACAGAAAACTTTGAATTACAAATATGTTAATTACTTCATTTTTTCAAAGTAGGCAAATCCGGATGTATCGCTTTCATTGAGGTTAGAATTATTTAAAAATTCTTCAACCACGTTTTGATAACTTTGAGACCCAACATCATTGGGAGAAGGAGGTACATTGAGAGGTTCGTGATCAACTTCCATATTATTAAACGTTGCAGACGGTTCTGCATCTATTGCCATTTGATGTGATTCGACAGGTACATTGAAAACAGAATCTGTGTACATAAATTCTTATTTATAATACACAATATTTGCATATAAAACGTAATACTTTTTCTTTTTCAACAAACCATCAATTGCAGCACCATTTTCACCATGATTGCACGATAAACAGAAATCTTCTTTAGGAATTACACCATTACATAAGATACCATTAATACTGTAAATTAAATACATGTCAATGAAGTTATAGAAGAAAGATGTGCAGAATTATTTACCAACACAAACCTGAATTCTTCTTTTCTTCCCAAAACTTCTTCTTTACTATCGTAAATGTAGCAGGAAAAATCATCTTTGGTTTTTACTCTGGGACATTCGGAAATTTTATTACGAACCAGAAAAGAATCAGCCTTTTTAACTTCTTCATGAAGGAATTTTTTCACGCAAGACTTGCCTAAAATATTGATATTTAGTTTATTTGCAGAAAAAATTATACATGTAGTAATTAGGCGTAACTCACGTATTAAAGAAACATCTTGACATATGTCTTCGAAACGATGAAGTAAAGCTTCTTTATCATTTTTCTTTTTTTGCGATTTCGCTTTATCTCTATCTCGATTTTCTGGATCATCGCCATCCTCTTCTGCATTAGAAGCACCCAGTTCATTTACTCTTCCCAACCTATTTTGAAAAATCCAAGTTTTAACTAATGATTTATTTGTTTTTTTGAATAAATTTTAAACTTACTCCAATTTACGAAATATGATGTGGAATTGTAAAACTTGTTCTTGCAAATTATCAACTTTTTTTGCAAAAACGGAAGACAAAGCTTGCATAACCACTGCAGCTTGAATAAAATCCACTGGTTTGTGAATTAAAGTCATCAGATATTCCAGATATTTTTGGGCAAACTATGTAGAAAAAGAAGACAGTTACAAATAAGATACAAGTAATTTTTATCGTCTTTAAGGCAAAAGGCAAATTAAAAAAATACCAAGCATGTACGAAAATTGAGAATAATAAGCAAGCCACATACTTACGCTAGCTTTGGTTTGGTTAGTCACAAATACATATAAAATTTCCCGCGAATAAATAATTCTATTTTCATATCATAATTTATTAGGCAAAAATCAATGAAAATAGAATCATTTATAACATAGGTACATTGATAAAACGCAATTTTATATGTAAAATGAATGGAAATTTAAGATTTACACTTACTAAACTGACTATATTAAGCATATTTACTCACATCCTGATTTATATCCAATTTTGAGATGTTTTCAATGGTTAAACATTCTAAGTTAGAATCCATTTTGAGTAAGGAAAAAAATTAGACCCTAACTGCGTCAATATAATCAGTTGTCAGTAAGTAAAGATAAAATCAGCAGATCGACAAACCACTGTCGTCGCCTCTTATGCAGAATGATGAATTTTCCAACTCTGTAACAAAATATATAACGATTTTATAATTTTCTGCTTGTTAGTGACCACGTAGGTTACTCATTCGCAGTTATGTTAGGCGATTACTGAAGCACGTTCACGTATTTCCATTCATTTTGAATAAAACTTTATCAAGATAGAAGCGTAATTTGCGATAATTCATATCCGTGAGATAGTCAGTATCGTTTTGGATAGTAAGATAAAACAGAAAATTAGAAATAAAAACATAAAAAGCGCAAATATGCTAGTACGGTTTCTTGACAGTGCTCCATCCAAATTTAATTACTCACATTTGCTAGGTGTTTCCCATCATTTTTAATAACTATTTCAAGAATAACATCTTTATGTTCAGTGGCGAAACAACGAAACCAATCGAAAGATTCGTTAATATTGGGTAAAATGTGCATTTCCATTTTAATATCTCTAGAAAACAGAAGATTGATTAATTTTTGACAATTCTCATTTCAGTTCACAGCTACATCGTATTGTTAGTACGTTCGGTGTTGATGGAATTGAATTCTTATCTATCAAGTGAAAAGTAATCGCCGCGTAACCTACATAACTTTAACGAATGTATACTACGTTAATTTGTTCAAGTACGTAATTAATAAATCAATTTTACGTCTTTTCAATCATTCAGATTAAAAATGAAAGTTTGGAACGTTATGCAAAAAAAACTGAATAATCTTTAACGTACTTGGTATGACCGTTTGTACATAAAACTATGCATTAAATAAAAATAAGAACGTTCATTTCAATTGTAAAAAATCAGTGAATCAATTATTTAAATGAAGTTTTACATTCTACACAAATGAACAATAATAAAATAACAAAGTTTTAAAAATTAAAAAACCAATTGCTTGAAAATTCAAGTTGATATCTTGAAAAAATAACATACACACAGTACTCATTTACACACAAAAACGAAAAATACGTTACAAAACAAGAAAAGGAAAATGGAATCTATCATTGTGAAATCAGTGTTACCAACATAAAAAATTGAGAAAATTTGAAATTTAAAAAATTATCAATCAACGGTTTCAGTCTTTTTAAATTTATGTCAGTCTACGTAAAAATTTTGAAAGTAAATTTCGATTGAAATGATGATATAAAAATAAAATCAGAAAATTACAATGATCCATTTAATTCAAAAACATGATTCAAAAGATTCTTTTAGCCAAGTTTCTTTTGCGAATGATTGTGGCTACCATTGAAGCATTTACAATTTTATAACGGAAAATATTTTTTAAAAGCGTGAATAAAGTGTAATGTGTAAACATGAATAATAGATTGAGATTCTGAACCCAAACTTCTGAGGAATATCATGAATTGAATTCGAATTCAAGTTTAGAATATCGGTAAAGCTAGAGTTAAAATTTTTGGAAGTTTGGTTTGAAGACTTGATTCAATATTTCTGTTCGAAATGAAAAAGGCAATGTTTTTATTTGAAAAATTGAGTTAATTATGAGAATATTAATTAACTTTATGGTTCATACTCTTTGTAGTTCGTACTAACTACTACATAAATCACGTTTCAAATCTTCATTCTTATATTCTTCGTTACTTCTTAAATAATTTAAGAAAACCAATTTGCTTTTTAAAATTTAAAATACATTTATAAAAACATCAAAAAAAAAAGTTGTGCACGATAAAGAATTTTTAAAATTCTAGATTCTTTCCTCTTCTTGTCACGATCATGATATCATCAAACATGAAAAGAGGTTATGGTAAATACTTGAATTTTTATTGAAAAAGATATGGAATGAAATGAATTTTACTTAGGTACAGTAAAAATGAACGTTAAAGAAATATATAACATTTTTTTAAAAATAAAATAACTTTGTGGAAAATATAACGTCAATGTTTTAACTGCTAATTATAAAATAATGTAGAACACAATGAACAATTTAGATGTACTGAGTACACTGCCAACCTACATATATATTTTATGCGGTGTTTGAACTTTAAACTTTACGTCGAACCTTTATCTCCGTTATTTAAATAAACTTGTAAGCATTCAGAATGTAATACGACTTAAAAAGAAAATCCACAACGTATAAAAATATTTTAACTAGCTCTTGAAAACCCCTTTTTAGATTTCAATCAACAGTTCATTGACATAAATTTTTCAAAAATCGAAGTATAAATACGTTATTTCGATACATTTTTTACAATTTAATATTTGGTAAGTGTATTCCATAATTTTTATCAATCCAACTTCGATATTTTATATACAATACTTATATAGATGCTAAATCATCTGATCTGTTATGGATAAAACGATTATAGGTTTACACGCCATCACTGATCATTTAAATATCTCAATCATAATTTAATGATTTCACCAATTAGCCTGAACAATATTAATAACTTTTTCAAAAAAGTTGCAGTGATTGGCATACAATTTTAAATTACGATCAATATCCATCCAACGTACACCTACCGCATCATCACCAGCATGCAAAGGTAAAACTCCTAAAGACTTGTTATCATCGTCATGAAAATGTACGGCTACCGTTTCCATCCAAGCATTATCTGTGTTTCTGTGATCATCAACGTATCCCTTGTAAATTTCAATACCACTAGTAAATTTTTTTTCAATTTGTTTCTTCAATTCGATTTTTTCTTCGTCGGATTTCTCCAAAAAATTTAAAGCTTCTTCTAAAAATTCACGCTTTAACGTTTGGTTAACACTCTCACCAACATCTACCATACCACCAGGCAGTGCCCATTCTCCTGTATCTCGTCTTTTAATTGCAACAAACTGTAAAACTGGTTTCCCACTGGTTGGATCGAACTGTTTTTCCCCATTTAGGTCCCGTTTCCATCTAGTTACAACAGGGTCGGCAGCGTGATTCGGACCCCATTTTCCTAAAATTCCTCTTCCTTGCAGCCCAGTTCTTCCGATCGGATTTAGAGGACGACCATCGTAGATTTCATACTTATCAACGTAGCTTTCACGATTCACTTTTCCGTCTAGACTATTCCATAAAGGTTGGAAGTCTGAATCTGTAAGATCAGGATCAGCCCATACCTGGCCTTTAATATTTTCGGATGTATAATCGGGAGGATTATAGTTGGACCACGAAACCTTCCACGAAACTTTCTCATCTGGTACTGGAAGTCGAGAAACGTTAGATTTAAAATCTGGGTACGAGTTGTTTCGACATTTATAATGTATCATTGCCACAAAATTGATGCTCTATAACAAAACATTGAAGGTAATTATTAGGCTGGTAAATCAATTAAATATTCTGAAGGTAGGTATGAATACGAAATGAAACAAAAACTCCAAATACATATAAAATGTTTTTAAAACAAGAGACTTCAAAGAAAAAATTAAAATAATAATACAATACCATGTATATATTTTTTATTTTCAGAAATCACAGATACAAAAATGTCGATCAAGGTAGATGACGTCGAGATTAATTTAATATGGTTAAGAGACAACTGCAGGTAAAATAAGATTAATTCGAAGGTTTAAATTTTTTCGTACGTTGTTTAAGTTGCATTTTATCAACGTATTCATTAGTTTCTTCCCACACGCTTATGATTCCACTTTCCCCAGCAGTGATAAACGTATCATTTTTAAAACAGCTACATCTAATGATTTGCTTATTTTCAACAAACGTGCTGAAAGGTTGCAAGGTATCCTTATTCAAGGTTATAGATTTTATGTATTCCCCTTTTTGTATGTTAGAGCCTCCAAGTATTACAACATTACTATTTTCATCGAATGAAGGCTGAAGAATATCCGTAATGTAGGTGTTATCTGAGGATCTAATATACATAGCCGAGCCAAGTAATTTTCTCGTGAAATTTATGTAAGGACTGGAATCTTCGGTTTTCCAAAATTGAACAGTTTCCATATCAGTAATACATCCTATACGATCTTCATTTTTATCGTTTATCCACTTTAATTTTCTAATCGACGATTCCACATTGAACGAATTTTGCAATGCATCGTCTTCATTTGAAGCACTAACATCGAATAAATTTATCAGTCCATCTGTTGAACCGCTCACCATCATATTCGGTTTGGTAGGATGAAATTCGATTGATGTTAGATCGTCGGTATGAGTTTCCCAATAACCGCCCAAAACTTTAGGATTTCTAGAATCCCAAAATAATACGTAGGCATCTGCGTCAACTACACTCGTACCAGCACCTATGAATTTACCATCGCAGGATAATCCGAAACAATTGATAGGTTTCAATTTATCTTCTCCATCAGTATCGTCGCTAAACACAGTACAAGTTTTTTGAATATCACGAACATCCCATAATTTTATCGTTCCATCCTGAGAACTAGAATAAAATAGGTTTTCATCTACTAATTTTATACCGGTTATAACGTCACTGTGTATCTTTTTGGTAATTCCTTTATGAAGACCTTGTTCTACATCGTACAAAACACATTGATAATCGGATAATCCGGCGATCAATTTAATTTTGTTATTTTCAAAACAAGCTGATATATGCAGCACGTAGGTATTATTTAAAGATACTGCTTGTTCATCTTTAATCTTGTAAGTTTTGGGAAAATAACAATCAGAGGAAAAATCTTCTGGTTCGGCTTCTTCGTCGGAATGGTGCTGTTCGTCATTGCTATCATGATCTGATGATGCTTCGGAATCAAGATCAGAAGAATCTGAAGACGAAGAACATTCTACTGTTATCTTCATATTACAATACCTGGAAAATAACGTATTCTAGTTACAATAAATGTGAATCATTTAGAAATAATGGAATAAAAGTAAAACAATTACTTTTAGTATCGATAAAACATCCGTCTTTTGAAATCAAAAATTGAAATTTTAACACAAACGAAGTACGTATTTTTATAAAAAGAAAATCTTTGATTTCATTCCATCGAATTTCAAATGGGAATACTTTTATTTCAAACTCTCGCTAGTATTCCTGGAGTTAAATTAACAATCATAAAAGTACATAAGCGTTTTGAAAATAAGTATTTACCTTTGTTAACGAATTAAACTTGAAAAACATCAAATTATTGCAAATGAATCTGAAACAAATTTTCAGATGCAATGAATGTTATAACTGGAATTCTAATCAAAGAAATATCAACGATATAAACATAAATAAGGCTAAAATAAGGTAATTGACTGTAGCAGACGGTACCTTGTCTATCATTTGTAAGTACAATTTTTCACATTAAGATTTTCGTTGAAAAAAATATGTACACAAATTGAAAAAAAAATTTAAGGGAAGGACGGCCACGCATCGAAATATAACATCGAATGGATCAAAATGCAGAATAAATCGGAGTCAAGATTGAATCTTGTATTGTGGTCGGGACGAGAAATAGAGACTGAAATACCAATAGTATCAGATAAAGAAAGTCCGGAACAAGTGGCCAAAATATTGACGACATCGCTTCTTCAATACGGGATCGGTTTAGCGAAAGATGTTAGATGAGTCTCGTATAAATAAAAAATTACAAAAATCTAATTATTTTCTACATTTTTACAGGTACCAGCAACAATGGAAGCTACTGAAAAAACCGTGAATAAATTAGGACCAGTTATGCATACAATTTATGGTGGAATGTGGCATTTGAACAGTACAGAAGGATTCGAAAAATATCAAGATACAGCTTATGGTATTCAGGGGTTATCTGTTCACACCGACAACACATATTTCATCGAACCTGCCGGGTAAACTATTTAAAACATTAATCAATTGGAAGTCACATAATTAGAACAAATATCAGTTCAAATTTAGACTGCAGGTATTCCATTGCTTGAAGGCAGCTGAGAATGGAGGCGAAACTATACTTGTAGATGGATTCAAAGCTGCACAAGTTTTAAAGGCGAATTCTCAGATAGATTACGAGTACTTAAAAACGACTCCTCTGGAATGGCAATACATTAGCGATGAACATCATTACACGTGCACAAAACCTATCATAAATAATTTCCCTCAATCGGACGAAATTGAACAGATAAGGTTACCACGGCGTAATAACACAACATGGTCATGAATATCTCATCAATTAACAGCTTCGTCATAACATTTTAGATACAATATATACGATCGTAGTTCAAGGATTTGTTATTCACAAAACGACCACAATACGTTCTATTCAAGTTTGAAAAGATTCAGAGATATAGTTAACGACAAAAACATCCAATGGAGATTACAGCTAACACCAGGAACTGTTTTATTCATCAATAACTGGAGAGTTCTTCATGGTAGAACAGCATTTGCCGGGATTAGAATTTTAGGTGGATGTTACATAGGAATGAATGCTTTATTGAGTAAAGCTAGAAAACTAAAATTAATTTCATAATATTGATAAATTTACATAAAATAATATTATTTTTAGCTTACCCTTGATATCTTAAATTATAATCTTGGAAGATAATAAATCAAACGATATTTACTGGAATGGTTCTATAATGAAATGACTAAACATAAAACTATAAAACGAACGTTGATGAGAAAAAAATGTAGATCGAGTTTCTTGAATTTAATTAACTTGAAATTCTCAGTTTTCTTTTCATTGAAAAATTCGGATGCAAATGATAAATAATTGATAATATGGTATAGATAAATAAAAACGAAACAAAAACAATGTGCTTTGTCGTAAGAAAAAGGTATTAGTGCTCATCATTGTTAAGATAGTTTTCTTATAACTTATCACACATGTGACCGTAAAGCATGAGTCTGTATGACTTCAATAGCATGATGCATGAGTTATAACAAGAAAAAAGAATGGTGAGACCAGATACGTGATGAAGTGCGACTTATTTTTTCTGAATTTATTAGTTTATTTCTTTTGTAGTTTTGTGTCACTTTTGCGATCAATAATATTTTGAAAACTAAAAATAAAAAATTGCACAATTATTACATTGGACTGGTTGGGCCTAACTTAGTAGTCAGTCATAATTATCAATAACGCCCAAGAGTTACGACTAGATAAGACTCAAGTACAGACTACAGAGTACACTAGTACAGCAACAAACTAAAAAGTAAACCTTAGGAATAGAACAATTTACAAATCAATAATTTAACATCTTTACTCATTACTCCTCTCAATCATTATTAGATAATAAATTATTCATTGTCATATACTAAAAATTTTAAAATAGCAAAAGAACAAGACTTTCTTTCAGCATGAACCAGCCAAAAACTCGCGATGATTCTAAGAGAGAACCAAAAAATTAAGAATGAATTAAATAAATTCAACTTTATTCAATCACCCCTTATTTTTAAAGCGTAATCTGGTTTTCAAGGGTACAAAGTCTCGCGTTGATTTGAAATAAAATGTTGAATTAGAAGTTCAAAGGATTGAAAGATCTTCGGAAATGTCAGCTCATTGTCTTTATATATAGTATGTATGTACTTTGAATACTATGTATATCATAATGTGTAATATCCTCATAGAAAAAATACTTACACAGGTTTCACATGTATTGAAGTAAGATGTACAAGACCGAAACCACAAGATAATTAGGTACCAAAAAATTGACATCGTTACTCATTACCTATAGAATGAAGTTTTATTTAACTACAACTCACGTTGAGTTCGAAAGAAGTTCGTAGAGCAACTAGGTTATCTATACAATATTTAAGTTGATATTGAAATTCAGTTTCATCAGATAAGATTAGAAACAAAAATAATGATAGCTGCTCCACATATTTGACACGATCTTGGAAAAAACATCTCAAGGAGCAAGAAGTTTATAAATACGTAATTTCTTTATAAAATTTTATAATCTTCAAAAATTAGCTTCATTTCAATAAATAACAAATTAAAAAGTGGGAAAAACATCAAAGTAATACTGCAAACAAAAAACAAAACTTATATTTTGTTATTAAGGGGGTATAATTGAAAGTATTAGTATATACAAATTACAAGAAAAATCAATTTCTGAGAACTAAATGTCGTCGACATATGCGCTTTAAAAACGCTAACAGCATATTTGGAACATATCGAGAAATCACGATTCGTTGCAATTTTTCGTCAGTTTTCAACATGCGAATTTTTTATCTACCATTCAGCATCGCCGTTGGCTTTCTGAAAAATGTAGTCCCTGCCGGATAAATTCATGATACCATCTTTTAAGTAGAATTTCCACTTATTTCTTGATCGGTTAATCTGCTCCCGGACAAAATTTTATCGTATTAGAGATAACAATGGAATGAAATCAATTTATTAATAAAATAATACCTTGTCGTATTGACACACTACAACATTATCTGTGTCAAACAAATCGGTGTTGTCACTTTCGCTAACATCATCTTCTGAATTCAAAGGATCCTATAAAAATACGTAAAAATTTTTAGTATCCATGTACATGAGAAAAATCCGAAACACTAAAAATCTACCTCTTCGACACCGTTTTCAGCCTCTTCATTTTCTTCATCTTCTTTATTATCATCGTCGTCGTCATCATCATCGTCATCGATATCGTCGTCATCATCATCATCATCTTCATCATCATCATCCGAAGTGTCGTAAATACCATCAACTTGACGAATTTTATCTAACACAGTAATACTAAAGTTCACAGGTTCTTCAATGAGTGTATTTGAGCTTGCCGATAGCTCGACTTCATCATCAGATACATCACAAATACCATCGACTTGTGATATATTTCCTGAAATCTAATATGTATCGAATTAGGAGGAACGAATTCGTATCGAAATAAAGTAATACTAATTATCGACTATCTATGCCTTCAGATTCTATTGCGCCTCAGGCACTAACAGAACGGCCAGTGTTATCGTCATTTTTCCACATAATGGAAATATGCGAGCAAGGATAACTTTGTGCGTATCATCATTAGGCAAAGAATCAATAACAATATAGAATTCATTACTTTTCGAATATTCACCTGATTTATATGAGAGAATTGCCTATTTGAGTTTTCCGGTATCAGTAAATTTTGAGCACCAGCCAATTGCAAAACGTTACTACCTACAACATGAATAAAGAATATAAATAAGCGAGTATTTAACGATAAAATTTGTTAAATTAATATTATACCAGTATTATTGTTAGCTGTAGGAATGACGCTTGCTTGACCCTGCAAAGCAGCAGTTACGTGCTGCTGAAGAAGATTTGAAGCTACACTTTCAGGTAACGTCATAGTGGCGGAAATCACAGGAGCAGTAAGAATTCGTTGCAACTGATCAGCTATAAACGAAGTAATTTAATTAGAAAATTGTGGTCAATAAGAAAAAATCGAAAAAGAGGCACATTAAAAAAATTACTTTGTAACGCAGACGCTGGAACTTGTAAACTATAAACCCTAGGTTGAGTATTTTGCGACCCAGTTGGTGGAGGTAACGTTAAAGAAATTGGCACCATTTTGTTATTAAGATCTGTAGCTGCCGTGTTGGTCAAATTGGTTTGTGATGGAGCTGGTGTAAATTGCTTTACTACATTTTGCTGATTATTTACTGATGCAGTAGGTTTATTCTTTGGCAACGATGATGATGAAGATGACGACGACGAAGACTGTACTGGTTGAGTACCATTGCCTGATAAATGTAAAATATTTTGCCTAATTAATCATTATTAACACCGTCATAAGCTGTCGTTAAAAGTTCGTTAAACGTTATAATTTATGCGTAATAGATGAATACATTAATTAAGTCGGCTCATTGACGAAAAATTGTCCCGGTGAAATTGAAAATAAATTTATCGTACAATTCTGATGTTATATTTCAGAATTTTGGAAATAAAAATTACTTTGTTGATGTACTCTGTTCGCTTCATTTTGTGCTTGAGAAATTTGTAAAGGAGGTGGTTGCGGTTCAACTATTTCTGGAGGATCGATTGCTTTACTAGCTAAAACTTTGGCTTCCCACATTTGCCTCAATTCTTGTAGTACTTGTTCATCGACTCCTTCATCTAAAAACGCTTCTCGTACGCCGGCTAATACATCGTCCATAACATTTGAATAGAATTTCACCTGCGATACAATGTTATCGTCATTAAAACACTTCACAGGTGCATGATATATATAGATAAACACTTTATAAGATACGCAATATGATCAACATAGAGTTACAAGTATTGATGAAAAATGATTTGAAATTGAAAAATCGGTGTTTTGTTTTCCTGATTCAATAAATTATTTGAATAAACACGGATAATTCTACTTATACAAACTGTTGAGCTGGCAATATGGGTTGTTCCATATGGTATACAAAGTATTAGGAAAGTTTTACTTACCACGGATGTTTGATTCACTGATGATAAAAACGACATTTTGATGGTAATTTATTCGACAATTCATAAAAAAAAAGGTGAAAAAATAACCTCTCACAAAAAAATGGACTTCTGCTTTAGCAACAGAAGCCAATTACAACGTGTTTCGATGCTTCTTATATACTGAGAGAAATCACTCACTTACCAGACATTTTGTACGTGAATGACGTCACAATCGCGAATTGCTTTCCAATTTCAACAAAAAATCAGTGTTACCTTTTAGTTCAATTTAGACGTAACTATACTTATTGCGTCACATCAGTTTTTATTTTTTTTTTTTTAAATAAAAAGTCAAGTTTTCATATTTTATTGATATTTATTATTTTATTCGGTCACGTATAGATAAGTTAAAATACGAAGAAAAAAAAATTGAGTGAAGAAAATCGATTGAATGAAGTAAAATTTCGTATTCTTGATATCAAATTTCGCGAAGAAGGGTGATTTTGTGTAAAGTTTTGATTTTAAAATTAAAAAAGTTACAATGATAGAGCAATGGTGAAGTATAGGATGCGTATAAAATTTTTTAAATTAAATCACCGGAATAATCTGTTATTTCGGTTACTGTAATATTGTGCACATGAGTAGATTTTTTTCAAGTTCAGTTATTATACTATATTAATTGCTGTAACTGGAGGAAAAAAATGAAGATCAAATTAATATGTTTGTTCTTTTTATTAATCAAATGATAGCTTATGTTCAGCTTCTTTAGGTACTTGAGTTGATGAAAGGAATTCTATTAAATCATTAAATATAGCCGAAAAATGAAAAAAGATAACGATTTTCATTTTCACTTTTATTAGATACCATTATAACTATACACATGATTAATTGATGATATAAGATATTCCTTTTTTTATAACTTCATTTTAAGATGTTTTTTGAAAATTGAGCGCAATATTCATGTAGATTGCTTCAACGAATATATATTTCAATACAATTTATCGTATGTAGAAAAATTTTTCAAACGTAAAACAGAAGCAGGTTAAGAATATTCATCTAATTAAATTTACTTTCAAAATTCAGCTAGTAAGTACTCTTATTTATTTTTATAATTGAAAATATTTTTAAAGTTTAACTCGTACGTTATACGCCATGTATTCATCACATTTATAAAGAGTTTTATTCATATGCTACATATACTATAATTAAGCACGTTAAAAAAACAAAGACATGAAAACCCAAAATGAAACAAAGGTCAATGCTGTCTACCAGTTGATTCAAGAGTTTTTGCGCATGTAGGCGTATGAGAACGTTGATCAATGACACATACAGAAGTATTAAAATTTTCGTAAAATTTTGTACAGTAAAAAATTGTATTTTCCGTCTTCAATTTCAAATAAAAACTCAACTTTTACGGATCACGATTCAAAAACAAAACAAAAAATGATCACGCAATAAGTAATTTCAATAGTTAATTTATTTTTGTAAGATTTATTCTGAAGATGAAAATGGTATTCATTACAAGTAAAGCAGACAGGACAACAAAACTGGACAAGAGAGAAAGTTATACAGATTATTTAATCTATGAGAATAAAGAGCCCGTGTACTCTTCACTAAACATGTTGTGGCTGACCTCAAGGATCGATACTTAGTAAAGTTCATATTAACAATACAACTTCAGTTATTTAGTAAAATTCTACATCCGACTTTCTTGATGCAACGTACGTGATGCCGTGTGAATTGAGCTTTTATGCAAAAATGATTTTTAAGAATGTACCTTACTTACCTATATGTTTAAATATAATCGATCATTCCCAATTTACGTTTTGTTCGATGAATTTCAACTTTTAGGTTACGATTGTAGAATGATAGGCAGTTTACATATAAATACTCGCGTATCTATCTATACACTTGACTAGGTATTCGTACAAACAAAGAGATTATCGAATATATTCATTTGTAGTGGATTGAGTGTGTATCGTAGGTATTAGAAAGATACTGTAAATGAGGAGATAATTCAACCAAAATTGATGTCTTTCAAGTACAATGCGAAAGGTATATTTAATCCGTAGGGAATAGAGAGTTGAATTTCAAAATTATTTCGATAATGTTTACAGCATGTAATTTGATCAATATTTATAAGAAGATATTAAATGAAACTTATTACTGGTCTATTTGTATATAATCGGATAGTTATATTGCTCTATGAAGAGAAAAACACATGTTGAATAGTTGATCATTGACAGGTTGATAGATGTACCTAGGTATTTATTCAATACAATTTCATGTTTTACATCGAAAATCACAGTGAAAAATTTATTTTAAAATGAAAACAAACATTTTAGGAAATTAAATTCAGATTATTATCGACCTATTTTTACCTAGTAGCTACATTCAGATGTATTTTACCAACTCATCGCAATACTTAGGTACAAACTTCATTAGTAGATTTACAGATAATCAGGTGTTTATAAGTAATTACATACACACATACGTATATCTACCCATTAGATAATTAAATTAAGTCGCTATATGTACGTTTCATCCGTTAACGAATGTTCTGAGTGGATATACTTAGTACTTATGTACGTCTACGTAACGTATCTATCAAATTGATAATGAAATGTCGGATGATAAATTGAAAAATTACCAATAATACGCATTTATAACACTCGAATGGGTTCTTAAGTACCACGTTATTTTTCAAATATTATTCAAGATTTATCGTGATTCGTGAAATATCACTATATAAAATTTGTTACCTAGTCAAGTAAATTCTTTACCAACTCATATTCAGTCATGAAAGAAAGTTTACGTTACATGTACCGTCTGACTAATTCTTTTCCAAAGAAATTTACCAACCCTTTTTTTACACGCATGTATCAAAGTACTTAAAATATCAAGTAGCTGAAGTACAATTTAGTACTTATCTGGATTGATGGTTCAAGAAATTCTCGTTTAAAAAGGTGAATAAAAATGGCAAAAATCAACTGTTGAACCTATCCGTATAAAATTAATAAAACAAACATCGTTGTTTTGGATCCTGAAAAAGAAAATAATAGTTCATCAGCGGAGTTGATTTTTGAACAATACTTCTAAATCCTTTCTTCTTTTAGAAAAAAAAGACAACCGAACTAATTTTACAATTTTTGACATTCTATTCAGATTTTCAGACATTTTACCACGTTTCACCAGTATATCAGTTTCAACTAGTCAGTCACTCAGTATTTTGGAAATTTTGATTCTAAATTAATGACCAAAAATTTCAATGTTACTTTTACCAAAACGTAGTTTGGTAAATACTCGCAAATTTTCGCCAAATTAGCGACAGTCATAATTAAATAAGAAGGCACCATAAGTATTTAACGACGAGTATCGCCTCTGAATATCTACTACGAATATTTTTTTATTCACGTTTATTTACTATTTAAGCAGAATTTCATATCTTAATACGTACGAATAAGTAATCTTATCTTTACCAAAAAAAAAAAAAAAAAAAAAAACTTGAAGAAGCTAAAAACTTTATTTGGTACCTACATAGAATGTATCGGTGAGTAGGGCACGTTAAACGTTCAATAAACGTACAAGGAAATAAGTTCGAGCACACGTGAACTGTGCGGCATGAGTTTTAATACGAGAAAATTTTCATGATATTTTCAATTAATCAGTTAATAGTTCATAAAAATATTCTTGTTTGAATAATGGCGTCATCATATCGAATCATAAATGAGAACGGAAACGACGAAGATGATGATGTGACTGAAGAAGAAGAAGATAACGAGGAAAAAGAAGACAAATATTTCGAAAAATTATACAGCGGGGTATCTACAGTTCAAGCTTTTTTCAAGTGCAGGAAATTTGTTCAAATTACTAAAAATGAAAGAACAGTTCAAAGGCTTAATTCAGAATTATTGACTGCGATTGAAAATGACGATCTTATAACGTTTAATAAGTAAATACATTTTTTTTTCTAATTTTTTTTTGGCGTTGAGAATTTTTTTTTTATACTAAAAAACATTACATTTATTACAAATTTGAAATCAATAAGACCGTAATACAATCGTTATTAAAATTTTAATCAACTTTGCATTTTACAGTTGCCTTAATTCGGGTGCGAGTATCAATGCAACATGTACCGGAGGTGGACTAAGCACTTGTCATGTTGCTGTAGTATTTGATAGATGTGATTTATTGATTGCATTGCTGGATAAAGGTGCAGATGGCTTAGCAGCTACTTGGAAAAACAATTATCTGCCGGTGCATTTAGCTGCCTGGAGCGGATGTTTAAAATGTTTAAACGTCTTAGTAGAACGACACCCCGAAAGTATTTCTGAACAGACCACAGATATCATTAATGATCATAAAGGAAATGCCTTAATAGTAGATTCATGGGCTCACGAATGCGACAGTACTTCAGCTAAGGTAGGTACTTATTTACTTATTTTTTTCATGAAAATCAAGCTCAGTTCACTGAAACTAAACATTAAAATATGTTTGTGAAATCTCAGATACCAGAAATAGTATCCGGTAGTACGCCTTTACATATCGCTTGTAAACAACTGAACGTGGAATGCGTTCAGTATTTATTAAGCAAACAGCCCGAATTAGAGATTATCGATAGTAGAAATATGACAGCGTTAGACGTTGTCAACGAAAATATAATTGACAAGAAAATCGAACAGTTCAAAGGATGCGAAATATTTAAAAAAATTATGACATCGACAGCTGACTTGAGACATTTAGAATCTCTCGAAGCTTACGATAACCTCACCAATAGCGCTCTGAGTTTGAATAGCGAAGAAAATGAAAGCTGTAAAAAAATCGTACAAATAATTTGCAAGTTAATCGATGCCGGAGCAAAATTCAACATCGCCGAAGAAAACAGAAAAAATTGCACGACCATATTGCATACTGCCATCTTAACGCAGAATGAAACTTTACTCAAAATTTTACTAAAGAAAAAATTCGATGTCACCATTCGTAATGAATTGGGCGATACAGCTTTGCATTTGGCAATTAGAAAATGCGCGAAAAAATGTCTCATCTTGTTATTAAGTTGGGATGAAGATGGTAGCACTTTAGAGATCAAGGATTACGCCAACAGGACTCCTTTGCAAATAGCCATAACACCAGGATGGAGCTATGGAGTGTGTCTTTTGATAGAAGCAGGAGCTAATCTAGATGTAGTCACTGATCGTGGCGATAACGTGTTGCATTTGGCGGCGAGTGGGAAAAATCCATGCGTAATGGATCAATTGCTGGCCTGTTTGGATATAAATCGGGTGAGTGAAGTTGAAATAATATTAATAATGTGGCTAGTTTTGCAATTTTACAGCTGGCCATTAACAAGGAATCATCAAAATACGAATCGTTCAGATTTTGATAGCCTGGATGTTGATGGCCTTGACATTGATGGTCAACTGATCTGAGCTGTTAACATCTGGATCGTCAACAGTTGGATTATATGCGACAAAAAATTTAAACGTTATAAAAAAAAAAATGCTAAGCAATCATCAAAATTCCTAATATTGAAAAGAAATTACGAATTTTTAAAAATGGTGTCACTTCAGATGAAATTTGGACTTCTGCTGCAACTGGGAAGTGATAACAAAAAAAATTTTGAAAAATTGCTCAGCATCTTTTTCTTAACAATCAAAATGACGTACAAGATGTTGGTAGTCTGGATATTGATGGTCAATTCAACTGTTGACAGTCAAGTTTTGATAGATTTGGACTGCCAAGAGTTGACTGTCCAAATCTCGATGGGTGTTGATGGTCCACTATTGTTGGTCACCTCTTGACAGTCCATTGTTGACCACCAATTCTGAATGACCAAGTGTTGGTAAATCTGGACCATCAACTGTCGGATTATTTTTGACAAAAAAGTTGAGTGTTATAAAAAAAACTAAGAAATTTTTCAAAATTCTGAATGTTAAAAAAATCGCAGATATGTTTTTGAACTGGAAAAATGATAGCATAACGTAGAATTTTCAAAATTTGTTTAACATTTTTTTCTTGACATTCAAGTTGATGTTAAAATATTTTGGTAGTCTGGATATTGATGGTCATATTTTGACAGTCCATTGCTCGCAGTTCAGATTTTGATGGTCTACTACTGACAGTCTTCAGTTGACCGTGATGGATCTGGACCATCAAGAGTTGAAAATGCAAATCTTAATGATGCAAATGTTAATGGTCTACTATTGTTAGTCAACTCTTGACAGTTCAGTGATCAAATATCAAAGGTCTAGACCATCAACAGTTGGATTATACTTGACGAAAAAGTTAAGCATTAGGTATAAAAAAAATGTTAAACAAATTTCTTAAAATATCAACAGTTGAAAAACATCACAGATGAAATTTGGATTTATGATGGAGCAGGGGGAGGTCTCCGGTGTATTAGATGACATATACCTAGTTGATATACCGATTATTGATTTAAAAAAAAAATAGATTACGTCCATAAATTTAGGATGAGAACCCTCTGATGAATCTATAGTGTTGTGTGGAAGGGTATTTGCTAACGGTTGCGGTTATAAAAACCAGTTTCAAGAGGTTACAAGCGGTGATTAGCAGCAACTTATTGTTTTTTACCTCCAACTGCTTGTAGATCTGGAAACAAAGAAAGCAGACAAAAAATATTAGCCCCCCCCCCCCTCTACCCACAATAAACAGCAGAACAGTCCGGTCAATAAACATACCAACTTTTCTGTGACTCAACAATTTTGAATTCTAGCGACGCGTCTAACTGTAGCCTTTCCCAATTTTCATACCTAATAAAGTAAAATATGAATACCATTTTTTGTCGTTGTTGTTGTTCGCAGTATATTGATTCAAGGAACGCTAACGACGAAACCCCTCTAATGGTGGCTGTTCTAAGTGGTAATTTGGATGGAACTAAAATGTTGATAAAATATGGCGCTCATCTTAGGCTAACTGCGAAAAACAACCGAACTTTGGCTCACGCTGCTGCCGAAAAAGGACACCTGGAAATTCTTCAATTGATCTTGAACATGGATCGAGCTCTAGTACATGCTAAAACCGACGATGGAGAGACTGCTTTGCATTTGGCATGCTTGGAAGGGCATTTAAATTGCGTCCAATTGTTGCTTCAAAAAGGCTGCGATATTACTTGTAAAACGATGAAAATTAGTTTAAAGAAACGTCCGCATTTTTGCTCAGGAATACCGGATAGTTTCGACTTCAGCGGTATGCCTTTACATTGTGCCGCTTGGAAAGGCAGATTAAATGTGGCCAGATACTTGATACAGCAGAACGGCAGTCTTATTAACGAACCGAATATTAATGGGTGGTACCCGTTGCATATAGCCGCTTATTTTAATCACGTCGAATTTACCGAATTAATTATTAAAAATGGAGGCAATCTGTATCGTAAAATACCGTTCTTCGACGGATGCGTAAGAAGTGCCATAAATATCATAACGTATACGTTTGCCGACCCTTCGAGCTTTTTCAATAATATTTTTGATTCGTTCATTACGATGGATGAATTACCTCTTAACCATCCCGAATGCTTGGTTACGTTTAACTTCGAAATTTTCACGCCTTGCGGAGACGATAAAAAGCAAATGAAGGTGCTAAATGCGTTACTCAACACCGAACAAGATGATCTACAGACTTCCCTATTGCTGCATCCTTTAACGGAGACATTTCTACACCTGAAATGGCAAAAGCTTAGTAAATTCTTCGTGTACATAACCATCTTGTACACCATTTTCACCATCAGTTTAACATCGTTTGCGCTTTTGGTCCGAACCGAGCAAATGGAGAATTTGCAAGCTGTGCCGGTTTTTGTTATGCTCATTACATTAGTAATGCTTTCGTTTCAGGTAAGACCGACATGGTTATACTTAACTAGTTTAATAATGTACACGTGAAAATAAGTGCTTCGAGTGGAATAAGGCTTTAAAAAGATGCAGCGAAAAAAAAAATGGTAAAATTACCAATTTACCTGTAGGGTAGGTGTTCGGATAATATAAAGAAAGTAGCTTGTAAGGTACATATTTTAAGCGAGAGTGAAAGAATGGATTTGAGAAAAGAAAAGCAGATATGCTTTTTGAGCTTGATTTTTGTGAAATATCACAATTACGTGAATTGTTATATTCATTGATTTGAAAAAAAGGATCGCCAATCGGTGCTAAGAGTAGATGTACATAAATGTAAATGATCTGCTACCAATTAACAAAGAAACTTTCTCAACTGTAAGATTCTGATTTGAATGCAAGTCAGCTAGATGGAAAGGGCATGTCCAAAAACCCCGAAATTAAATTTTCCGCCCTTAAAATTCACTTTTGGATTTTTGACGAATTTTTGAAAATTTCTACTAACCATGCAGCTGATGAATACAGCAAAAATAAAATATTTCAAAAAATATGATCTAAGTATTGAAATTTTCGTGACAAAAATTGCACTGTTACTTAATATCGACCACACGAATCAATCTATCCCATTTTCCTGGCATTCTGGAAGCTCCGGAATTTTTTTTCCAGAATTTCAAAAATTGAAAACACATAGAATAGGTTGAGTCATTTATTCTTTCGATAAAAGCTTGGTTGCTACACAACCTGAATCTCGTCGTTCGAAATATTAAAATTTCCAGACGTTTTAAGGACCCATTTTAACTGCTTAAGATAGTTTTCTGCGAATTACCAGCCAGGGACGATTTATAAGGTCCATTTTTTTATCAACTTTCGCAACTGGCTGGGGGAGGGGGGAATGTGACAATCCTGTCACTTTCTCCTACTACAATTTGCCGTCCCTGAGCCGAGTACATAAGTGGATTGAGGCGGCATGGCAGGTCTCAAGCCCTAATCACATGTTAAGCTATCCGCCCAAATGTTTTTAAAAAAATTCAAAAAGACCATTCAGTTTTGATATTTTACAAAATCTTTAGTTTTTTGGCCAGTTTTTCTATGCCATATTGTCAATGGAAATCGGGCTATTAAAGACTATCGCCTTATACTGGGTGAGGAGAGAGGGCGAATATCAATAAAATCCGTTTTGGGGTCCTAGAACACCATTACAACCATTTTTGGTTATCGCATGTCAGATACTTATTTTATTTATATCCCCCCCCCAGACTAAAATCATTCACTGCGTTCGGTACAGACCAAATGCGCTTCAATTTGGTCAATAGACTCAGTTTTCCAGTGGATTAGATGTATATGAGTGGGGAATGGCCTTGAGTAAAAATTCAGTTATGCCTAAATTTGGGGGAGAAGCTGCTAAGGACCAAAACCGCAAAAATTGTTTCTTTTTAAGCCAATCGATAGAAAATCCAAAGTTGTATAACATACACAAAAACCAGCTTCCTGGATCAATAGGAGGGGAGATTTGGTGGCTTTCTCGCTTTTTGATCTTGAAACAGGGTTGTTCCTCTCCTATCTCCGCTCCGAATTGAGCCAGGAAGTTAGAGACTGGGTAAATTCATAGATGTGCCTTTTGAGGGATTCTGACTTTTCACACCCATTGCGTCTATTTATAGCTCAGAAATGTGGTTTTTTGGGCGGGTTTTCTTACGTTTTAAATTTGTTCCTCGTATAACACCTCTCCAAATTAAGCTATAAAGTTGAAATTTGGTTAGTGCATTTGGTAGGAGACGTAGATGTGTCTTTATGGGGTATCAACTTTTCAGCTTTATTATACCACTCTTCATATCCCTGAAAATGTAGTTTTTGGTTGATTTTTCATATTTATTGAGTTTGCTCCTCGCATACCCCCCCCCCATTGAGCTATGAATTTGAAATTTTGTATATAGATTTAGTAGAAGTCTTAGATGTGCTTTTTGGTGTTGACGACTTATATCACTAAAGCTGAAAAAGCATCGAAATGAAAGTAGAATTGAGCTTGCTTCCCTTTTACTCTTTCCAAAAAAATTTGAATTTATGGCCGAGTAAATGACTTTACTTGGGTAAGAAAAAAAAATTAATAATTTATAGGAAAAAATTTGGTTCAGAATTTTTGAAATTACCCACTTTGGACCATCTGAATGTATCATTCAAAATTATGCAACGTAGAAAAAAATGTTTATTCATTTTATATTTTTTTTTTACCTCGAATCAACCAAATGAACCTGGTTGAATTGTGTTCAAGCATTATTTTGAGTGAACACAAACTGAGAGACAAGTTTTGATCCTGTATTTCGAACTTTTTCATTTTAAACCACCTAACTGGATCATGCTGAGCTGTGCTCGAGTACTATTTTGAGTGAACATAAGTTGAATTAAAATTTTTGGCTTACAATTTCCTACTTTTTCACCATGCTCCACTCAAATGAACTATGCTGAATTGCTTTCTGGTACCATTTTGAGTAAACACAGTGTGTATCCTCGGCAAACAACAATACCCTGAGGGTTTAAGCGTGGCGAAAGAAGTGAAATGAGGTAAAAAATCGGAATCCCAAAACAGTTTTATTAAGGATCCGCTGAATCTGCATGCCAAATTTCAATCTCATAGATCAATTTAGAAAATACACATGCAAGCCCGTAGCCAAGAATTTTCTTAGTGAGCAAATAACCTCCGAGAGGAGGGGTGGTAAACAACAGAAAAATGAATCAACCTTCCCCTCTTCACTCATCTATAACATAGAATTATTCATTTTAATGTTTTGTTAACAAATACTGCACTATTTTTGTTATTCTGTCATATAACATTTTCAAAAAATTATGATTCTATAATTTTCGAACGAGGAAATTCGAAATTTTTCCATTCGTTTAATGAATTAAAATCTTCTTGCTATAGTAATGGTTCAGGTGCATTAGAACTAGAAGGTCCCTGGGATCCTGTGCCCGTGTGGATGTCGTTAGCAACCAATGTGGATCTTTTTTAGTGATCTCTTTTTACTATAGGTATAAATTATGTTACTTGGAACTTGAATTTTTCAAAAACATTGAACTGTGATGGAATGGTTTAGTCGCAGAATTTCTCAGGTGATGGTCCAAATTATGTTAAGAGAGTGAGTGTGGCATGAAATTTCTGCAACAATTTATGCCATCAGAAGTGCATTTTTCCCAATTTACAATATTGAAGTGTAAAACATTAAAGATGCCTAAAAGAAGCAAAAGGCAAAATTCTAAAAAAAAAAATGGAATTTCTGTATGGTCAAGAATAGATGTAATCCGAATTTCATGAGTAAGTCGAAAAGGGATTTTTGGTACATTTTTCCAAGGGGATGCAAGAGTCAAAGAGGCAATTTTGCTGCTCCCTTAGTTACGGCCATGCTGGAGATATGAGTTGGGCAAATTCGAAAAAAAGTGAAAACTGAACCTAACCCAACGTAAAACTACTTTTTCAGGGCAGTGAATGGTTTACATTGGAGCTGAAAAATTAACCCACCCCCAAGCTCATCAAGGGCACCTACCAAGTCTACATGCTAAATTGCAGCCATCCAGCTCAATTTGGCGGAAGTTATGCAAGAAATTTTTTTTTAGCCCCAATAGCGAGTAAAACCCGCATGGAGACTCATTTTTATATAATACATTTTCTACATATTGATTTGTATAAAAATGAACAACTTTGGCGATTTTTACCACTCAGCATCCTCTCCCCAATTCTTCAACGAAATTGATTTTAACTCAAGGCCATCCCTATTCATATTAGGCATGTTTAATACGACGCAATTCTGATCTTACTAGCTGCATTTGAGCAATTTTGATCGGTACCGAGCCGAGTAAAGAATTTTAATCGCAAGGGGGGAGGACGTGGTAAAAGAATTAATATCTAACGTCATACCGTGGAAAGTAGTAAAAATATCATTGAGCAAATTTTCAATGAGTCACGAACAATACTTATTCGAAGACTCGTTGATAAATTAATAGATAATTGATCAGTCATTTACAAAGCAAGGCGTTCGCTGACGAGTTCTCAAAACATAGATCATACTGACGAGAAATTGACGAATCGTAGATCAGCAATTTTTGACAAATCACTGTCAAGACGCCGTCTTATCCAAGTATCGTTTTACCTGCACGTTAATTCTTCTATCAAATTAGTAATTGGATGAATAACAACCGCAAACCATAACAAAATTTACCACCTCATTAAAACTGCGTACATATTAATATAAGTGCCTATACCTACCTATTTACCTACCTAGTCGTATCTTAAATTTTCATGTCTGTGTAAATATGCGTTTTTTAATACTTACTTATTAACTTATTCGGTATTCGCGTTTCGTTTTATATTGAACTCTTAAGAGATTCAAGTGGCTCGTTTATATTGTAGCATGCGAAATAAAAAAAAAAAAAAAAAATATATATATATATATATACGTCTACTATTATCTATAGCGAAATATATGGAGTAATAATCTATGGAAATCAAAATTTGTTATTCGGACACGTTTAAATTCTCTCAAACATGAACAACGTGAAACCCACACGATACCAAAGGTATAGAAAATTTTCTTTTATCATCCTTTGGGAATTGGCTTACTACTCGTATAAAATATTTGGAAAACGTGAAAATTAAACCGAAACAACTAAAAGCAAAATTCAAGTATCGTCTTGACTGTTTATTTATTAGATGCAAAAAGGTTTGCCAAATTACAAAGGCATATCTGCGAGCAAAGCAACTTGTAACGAAACTGAAAATGCAAACATCCGTCAATGATTTTATATAGGTAGAGTTGTAGGTATCAGCTAGGTAGGTAAGTAGGTATAGGTACACATATTTCGCCACATTATCGTGTCGTACGTGTTTTGCGCGTAAAAGATCGTTCGATATCAAATTACAAAGTAAATAACGGAAATTTTACGACCTGTCAGTAGCATAAAATGGTTAATTGCTTGGAAATAATTATCGGTGGTGAAATTTCCCGTTTTAGAAAAATAACACTACATATCTATACGCAGCGCATAGGTACTAGTTAGGTTAGCTATGTAAAATGTAAATGGTGAAATATTACGATTTAAATATTATGTGCAGGTGGAATAAAAACTGTGTTTTATTTTATTTTTATTTTTTCAAACACTACCTACGTATGATTTATTTATACAGGAAATACTACACGCTAGCAAGTTACAAAGTTATTATATCAATGATCTGGAATCGTGGATAAAATGGTCGACGTTTTTTACCGCCTTTATCGTCAGCATTGGCGGAATAAATTCGATGTTTAATCAATACGCGGATACAAGATGGAAAAATATAATAGCTATACCTGTGCTGTTATCGTGGATAGAAATACTATTTTTACTATCACGATTCCCAGTTTGGGGATTCTACGTTCTTATGTTTTTTCGAGTTACTTCAAATGTGATTAAGGTATGTATATTTTATATTTTATTTTTTTACTTTCAGTTTCTGCGGTACCTCTATCCATCTATACAGCTTTATACCTCATAAGTATCTAATTTGTCTCGTTTGAAAAGTCAATAAATTATAGGCAGATGATGGCTAGAGCTGCTTGCTACGGGTAGATGTTTGAACAAGGCAAAAAAAAAAAAAAAATGGAAAAATGAACCTTTGTAATTGTCTATTGAAAAGAAACCCAAGCCTTTGAGTTATCAACGTAAGAGTAATAAAAAATGTTGGATTTTGAACCAAAAGTAGCGCATATTAAGACGTTTCATGGGATGATGAGGAGGGGGAGAGGGGAGCGTATGAAAAAACTAACTATCAAACGAATGTGGTGAATTTATTTTGAGCAACTAATTAATACATGTTTGTTTGCTTCGACGTTAAAATATGAGAACCGCCTACCAACTCTAATGAATTAAACTCTATATAAGTTTTCAGAGTGAGGAGAATAATAAGAGATTTCTAAAATCTGAAAATAGGTATTTTGGAAATCACGAATAGACTACAGGAGCATATGATTGGTCTGGTAACTCTCAACTAATTCTCTGAAAAAATAGACAATTCATTTTATAAAATTTATCATATTCCATTTTTAATTCACTAGATTTCAACGTTTTTTTTTCAAGTTTGAAACTGTTTTCAGGGAAGGTCATCGTAAAAATTTGAAAAAAAAAAACTCTTCAACAATAAAAAAATCGTAAACATTTCGTGAGAAATGTGTGATTCCCAGTTTGTGAAAAATTCTGATTTATTCTCCATGAAATTCAAAAAATTAAAAAAAATCACAACTTTTATAGCTTTATTAGCGAGTGAGGCAGGCCCAAAGCGAGAGTAGTTTTGAAGAAAGGGATGACGTCACCCCACCCCTTCAGAAAAAATTTAGTCACTTTTTCCTTTGAGGGAAAAATTGCAGATCATGGATGTGTAACGCTGACAACATTATCATGATAGTTTTCGTGGTGTACGTTTTTGATGAAGTGTCTTTTCAAAGTGTACAAATTAAAAATCACCATCATAAATTTTTTCAATGAATAAACTTCTTTAATTTTTTTTTTAATTTTTCAATTTCTTTTGTTTTTTAATTTTTTAACTGAACATACATGTCAATATCTTAGTATAAAGTACAAAAGTCATTCAGAGTGTTTGATCAAAAACTTCAAATCAAAAATTAAAAACATTACTCAACTTAGGCATTTTGACATAAGATCTGAAAATCAGTCATACTTATCATTCCTCGAGAGTTTTATGAAATTGTCGCACCCTTAAGACATATCCGTGGGGAGGGAGTTATGCGAGGAACAAACTGAAAACATAGAACCCCCTCCGCCCTCAAACCACATTTCTGGGCTGTAAGGGAGCGTAATTGGTCTGCAAAGCTGAAACCCCCAAAAGACACATTTATGGCTCCTACTAAGTCAGCATACCAAAATTTCAATTTCCTAGCTCAATTTGGAGAGAAAGACAGCCCTTTTTCAGGATCACAGAAGGGGGAACCATCATATCTCCCTCTGTGATTGACCTAGGAGGCTGATTTTTGCACATGTTATAAAAGTTTTGGTTCTCTATCGATTTTAGCCTCTCAGCATCCCCTCCCTTACATCAGGGCACAATTGATTTTTGACCAGAGGTCCTCTCTAATTTAAATTCCTAGTTCAATTTGGAAGGGAGTTATGCGAGGAACAAAATCAAAAAATAAGAAAAATCGAACAAAAAACCACATATTTGAGGCTGTGAGGGGGTGCAATGACGTTGAAAAGTTGAGACCCCCAAAAGACACATTTAGAGTCCCTACTGAATGTACATGCCAAATTTCATGTACTCAACTCAATTTGTAGGGGTATTATATGCGAGGAACAAACTTAAAAAATAAAAAAAAACGACCAAAAACCAGATTTCAGGGCTGTGAGGGGGTGCAATGGGGATAAAAAATCGAGACCTCGAAAAGGTACATTCAGGGCCCCAACCAATATACATACCTAATTTCAACTGACTCGCTCAATTTGGAGGGGAGTTATGTGCGAGGAACAAACTCAAAAAATGAGAGAAACCGACCAAACGACCACATTTTTGGGGCAGCAGGGGGGGGGGGGTACAATGAAGCTGAAAACTTGTGATCCATGCACATTTAAA
>FIZR01005756.1:33637-62142 GCA_900060175.1 Ferrisia virgata
GAGAAACCGACCAAACGACCACATTTTTGGGGCAGCGGGGGGGGGGGGGTACAATGAAGCTGAAAACTTGTGATCCATGCACATTTAAAGTCGCTACTAAATGTACATACCGAATTTCAACTTCCTAGTTCAATTTGGTGGGGAGAGAGGCGAGGAGCCCATTTTCAAGGTCAAAAATGGTAAAACCCTCATATCTCCCCTCCTAATTAACTTGGGAAATCGATTTTTAGATATGTTATACAACTTTGGATTCTGTATCGATTGGTTCAAAGAAGTACAATTTTTACGATTGTAGCCTCTCAGCAGCCCCTCTCCCAAATTTGGGCATAACTGAATTTTGATCCAGGGTCATCCCCACTCATATATATCTAATTTGCTGCCAAACTGAGCTGACCGACCGAATTGGAGCGATTTTGGTCAGTATCGAGCAGAGTAAATGATTTTAGTGTTCGGGAAAAAAATAAAAATAAATATCTGGCATGACCATACCCCAAAACGGTTTTCGTTAATATTCCCTCCCTAATCCGTCGTAGATCGATAGACTGTAATAACATGGTTTTCATTGACAGTATGACGTAGAAAATCAGGTTAAAAATATATATTCTGTATTAGATGCCTATCAGTATCATATATTTTTCTTTGAATTTTTTTTCGTGCTGGAAGACCTTTAAAAATGCAAAACCCATATTTTTTCATTTATTAGAGATAGACTAGTTTGAAAAAATTCGGTTGAGAATTGTAAATTATAGAAATTTATAGGCCAAATTATGAATTTTCCATCCAGCTACATTTTCTGTATGATTTCTTTTAATCGATGATTTTTATTGTTGTAAATTTAAAAAATACTCAAATACCTATTATCACTGAGAAATCTCCACGTAAAGTAATTTTCATATAATTTAGGTGGTACTTTGAAGTGTACAATGCCAATAGCTACTTTAGTTACTTACCTATAGAATAAACATATCGAAAATTCAAAACTAAGATAAAATTACCAATTCGTAAGTAAATAAACTAATAGGTAGCGAGTTCTTTATACATTTAATGCGAAGGCTTTGAATTTCAAGTTGGCACTCAGACAGCAGACGGTCTGGTGTACAAAATAGAAATAAAATTTTCGCTAGCTGTTGGTATAAAATGCATTAAAACGATCAAAATGCTCTATTATCTAATTTAAGACATTTAGGTACTTTATTTTTAAAATTTAATTTCGCAAATAAGCACGTAGTAGAATTGGTAAAACCAGCATCATTTGAATTTACCACTCTATAGATGTAGGTAGGTGTGTAGGTACGAGTTTTATGATTTTTTTTTATATACGCAAAAGTACCCTACAGAGAGAAGAAAAATACGAGCAAAATTATTTCGTTGTTTTGAACGTTAAAAGAATAAAAAGCGTGTAAACCGTCGAAAGAAAGATTTTCTTACACGCATTCGCGCAAACAATAGGTACGTAAGACTCGGCCGAGAAATGAAATTACAATTTGATTCGAATGATGTTTGTTTAGGATAGGAAATTTATAACACCGTCAAACTGCCACGAAAGCAGATAAGATTCTAAAACATGGTCAAAACATCGCGTCAAAATTGACGAAAAATCCTCATCTTATCGTTATGGTGTTGAAATTATATCCAAATTTGTGAAACGTCCACGTGTGATTTTTTTACGCCTATTGGCTGTTGGATTTATTTTTTCAAACGTCACACACCTGAGACAGACGCTTTGTCATACACGAGTGTCCAAAGCTTTTCAAAAATTATCGTTATTTTTATTTATTTTTTTTTTTGTTTCTTCAAATCCTCCCCCGAGAGATTGTACAAACAGTCTGGAATTTTCTCAATCGATCGGGTCTGGTTTAAACGTGGGTAATAGCAAAGGTTTAGAATTAGTAGGTGTTACAATAACAAAAACGTTTTAGAAAAACATTACGTCGAAGAATACGTCGTACTTCTTATACCTACTCGTATAGTACAATACATAAAGGTAGGCAGGCAGATAGGCAAGGTAGGTAGGTTGGCAGGATGGTAGGTATTTTTCTTAAAGCCCACGTAAAATGGAACTGTACGATAGATTAGAAATTTCTGAAGACATTTTCACGCATATAGCTTTCTTCTAAGACGGATAAAATATCTATATAAGTATAGTTTTCGTATATTCTTCAAAACCTTTACGAAACGATTAAAAAAATTATTATTTCTTTGAAATAAAAATAAAGGTACCTACTTGCTTTATTTGAAGATTTTTCTTGCAGAATTTTTTTTCTGTTCAGTTTTAGAACGAAAAAACTACTGTAGGATGAAATTAAATTACAAAATATAGGTACCGACTGGAAATTAGCTGGCGGTAACTAAACATTTGTATTTAGCTGGAAAAAGTCAAGTAAAGAGAAAAATATTTTGTTTTTTTCCCTCGACTGGTTACAATTTAAAATGAACTGTTAGTATTGGATGATTTTCAAAAGCTAAAACAACCTTTATTGTTCGTTATTCTAGGTACCTACATATAACGAATGTATGAATTACTCGTATATCATCTAAAAAATAGCTCCCGGGTGGTAAAACCCATAAGATGGAAATCTTTTGAAAGGCTGAACTTGGGTAAGTTTGTAATAGGAAAATACTGTCGCTATTACTTCGACCGCAATATTTCACTACCTACTGCTTTATCGACTAAAAAATAAATTAAATTAAAATATCCAAACCGGAACGAGTTTACCGACGAAAGACATACTACCTATCAACAGTTAATGCTCCATTTTTAAAGTACCGAAATAAAGTACACGTAGGTAACTTTTTTACTGCCACATTCACTACTTTTTCACATCTTTGTAGATTAAAGACCTCGCGGTAATAAAAAAAAAATACGAAAAAAAAAACTTCGAGAGAAACGTTTTTACAAATTGTCGAGAAAAACAAACCAATTCGTTTTAGTTTTCGAAAGAAGAAATTTTATTTTAATTCAAATCTTAATAAGTGAAGCTTTCTGAATGTTTTTAAATAGTTCTTGCATGGGAGGGGGATAGACTGAGCCCAATCGTTTAAAATTTATGAGTTCATAGGAAAAATTTTTCCCCTGTTTTTTTTTTTTTTTTTCAAATCTAGGTACATATCAAATTTTAATACCCTACTTCGATTTCTGAGGTGGAGGTGGCAAAAAAAAAATCCCGAAAAATAGCAATAATTGCTGAAAAATTTTCTATTCAAAGGCTGCAAGAGGGAATATAATGAGATTGAAAAGTTGAAATCCCAACATACACATCTAGGCTCTTTGCTGAATTTACAAACCAAATTTCAGAACTTTAGACGAATTTGGGAAGAGAGAAAGGTGGAGAAGGATGTTGATAAATTCGAGAAAAAAAATTCATTTCTTCGAAATTGTAAAGAGGAGAAATTTACATACACACTAAATTGAGTGCCAGGGATCCTACGAAAGGAACCCGATAAAACATAAGTGGAGACAGGACAAATGGGGGGAGGGACGGGGAGGCCTAAGTCCATTTTATTATTTCTAATGAAAAAAAAAATCATGGAAAACAGAAAAACGAAAATTTACTGCACCTATTACCTATAAGCTTTAAATAAAGTTTGTGGACTAAGCCGAGCGAAGGCGAAGATTTTCTGAAGTACCAATAATGGCTGGTCAAAAAATAAGCATTAAAGGTCATTTTGACCTCTAAAAATGACATTCCACTGTTTCCAGGTGTACGATGTTAGTTCAATATTGAGGGAAGAATTTCAGAAAATAAGAAACTCATACTTTCTATCCCAATTTGCACAAAGGAGATTGATTTTTCAACATATTCGGACAAGTTTTGTCTTAAGTTCCCTTCATACGTTTTGAACATGACTGAATTTTGTCTCAAAAAGCTTACTAGTTCAATTTAAGCGATTTTGATCGGTATTAAGCCGAGTAAAAAATTTTAGTCTTCAAAAAAAAACGAGAAACATGTTCAAAAAATAAGAAAAATTTACCAAAAAATTACATTTTTGTACAGCGAGCGCGTGCAACGAGTTTGAAAAGTCGGAACCCCTCACAAGGCACATCCAGGACCCCTATTAAATGTGCATACAAAATTTAAACTGTCTAGATCAATTTGGAAAGGAGTTATGCGAAGAACAAACTCAAAACATAAGAAAACCCGCCTTAAAAAAAACCACATGTCAGGGTTGTTGTAAGGGGGCGCAATAGGTTTGAAAAGTCGAAACTCTCAAAAGGCACATCTAAGACTCCTACTAAATCCATATACCAAATTTCAACTCCCGAGCTCAATCTGGTGGAGAGATAGGGGAGAAACATACATCCTATTTTCAAGGTCAAAAAGGGTGATACCTTCCCTTCTAATTGATGAAATTCTACATCGGTTGGCTCGAAAAGGATAAATTTTTCATTTTTAGTCCCGCTGCACCCGTTCCCCAAAATTTAGGAACAACTGAATTTTGACTCGAGGTCATCCCCACTTCAGAATATTAAATAGGACGCCAATCGAAGTCTATTCCCAAAATTTGATCGATTGCGGTCAATATTGAGCTCAGCAAATAGTTTTTTAATCTCGAAAAAAAAGTTATAAATATCTGACATGGCCAAAAATTGTTATAATGGTCTTTTAGGACTCCAAAACGGAGTTTGTTAATATCCCCTCCCTCCCTCATCCGCCGTATGTCGATAGACTGTAATAGCCTAGTTTTCATTAACAATATGACATAGATAATGAGGCAACGAAAAATCGTCATAAGGCGTGCTTATGCAAAAGGAGGATTTAAGGTGGGCGGAGGAGGGAGAGGAGGATAGCCCCCACTTCGCCAGCTGTTGAATTAGCCCTCCAGAAAGTTTTTATATGCACGCTGAATTTCATAGAAATTACCAGAAATCTTTTTAAACTGTTTAAATTTTGATAAAATATTTAGAACATCCTGAAAATTGATGAAAATATTGAAATGATAAAATTTAAACATGATTCTCTTCTAAGCTTTATTTTTTTTATAGAATTTACAAACTTGATGGCAAAACTTCGAAAGCTCCACTTTTTCAGCCTGATTTTCTATGTCTGGGGTCCATCGGCGGAGATTGGGGGGGGGGGGGGTTGGGTGGGAGGGCTCAAGCTTCCAAATGCTGAATTAGCTCCTCACCTTCAATATTCTCATAAAAATCTAAAATTAGCATTTTGTAGAAAAAAAATTAAAAAATTATAATTTTTCAGTTCACAGATGCCCTTAAATACTCAATTACTCATTTTTGGATCTCTCTTTCCAGGCATTTTGCAAAATTTTTACCCTCACTTTGCTAGGGCAATATTTCTCGATTTACCTGCAATAAATTTTCTCCTAATATATAAACAGAAGTACAGAAGGCCAAGATCAAAAAGAAAACCTATGTCATGTTTTTTTTATTAATAGTGAGACGTAGATACTGAAGCCCTCCAATTTCGGTCCTATCTGCTCCTATTCTAGGGTCCTAGAAGATCGCTGAGACCATCTTCAGCTATGTAATTGAAAAACAATTTTTTTTCCTAAACTATATCGAACAAAATTGATTAAATTTGGGCATTAGGCATAGATTTTTAGAGGTTTTGACATTTCTGAGTGGGGATGAACTTGATTCGAAATTCAGTCACTTCTAAATTTGGTGGGGGTGGTACTGAAGGGCTAAAATGGAAAAATTGTTCGTTTTCAAACCAGTTGATAGAAAATCAAAAGTTGTGTAATATATCCAAAAATCAGCGTCCCTGGTCAATCAGTAGGGGAGATATGGAGGGTTTCTTCCATCTTGACCTTGAAAATAGGCTGATGCGAATATTCCTCTCCACATAAAGCAAGGAGGTTGAAATTTGACATGTAGATTTAGTAGAGGTCCTGGATGTGCCTGTTGGAAGATTTCAGCTCTTCAAATACCTTTCATCACTTCATATTGCGAAAAAATGGTTTTTTGGTAGGGTTTTACTTGAGTTTGTCCCATGCATATCTCCCCTTCAAATTGTTCTAAGAAGTTAGAATTTTTTCTATGGATAATTTTTGCTTGTTATTTTTTTCAATTTTCGTCTAGTTAATAAAGGGGTATACATCAACATTTTTCAAAAAAAAAAACATCAAAATTGTGAACACAAATTTCATCAACTGAAAATTATTTTTGTGCCTTTTGGATTCCTACCGTTCTCAGTTTCGTTGAAATGAAAAATGGTCCAAGTACTTTACGTCTTTTCTCTCTTGAGACAAAATTGAAAAACATCCAAATAAATATAATTTTACTACCGCTATGACCTGTAGATAGGCAAATATACCGCGTACATATACTCAATATGTATTGGTGTTGCGTGGTTGTTAATTGAAGGCGGTTTTTGTAGTCACAATACACGCATATTAATACGTACTATGTAATGTACCATTACCAAGAATAGCTAATCCAGTAGGTAGCTAAATATCCTTAAATACACACTTACAATGAGTGTTCTTGTTTTCGTTCTCAAAATAGCGTGCTTTTTTTTCTTTCGGTTTTGTTTTTAATTAAAAACATTTCGAAGAATTTGTAGAATATATTTTAAATTCATAAACATCCAGGTATTATAGGGAAATAACGTCTCGTATAAGGGTATAAGGTAGGCACATATAATGAATGAAGCGAAAATATAAACATCGTGGGTGACTATAGAACAAAAGAGGGATATTTTTTCTATAGTTTTACTAGCTGAATATAAACTTTTATATACGTCATGTTTTCGTCATGGTTTTAACGATTCTCACTGCGGCTTCAAATGGCTACAATCTACAAACGAGAGATTCCGGTATAAATTAATTTCTAGCTTCATCTACAAGTCGAGTAAACGAGGTTAAACATTGGCTACATTTTGTATTTATAAACTGGCAAAAGTTTTCCTAAACAATTAAAATCCCATTGCGCGTTGTTCAAACATAAACACATCGACCTGCTAGGTATGGTTAATTTCATTCGTCGAAATATTATAAGTACTCTATTTTCATCGACCATGTCGTATATACCTGCTTTATACCTACTATTGAGCTTTTAGGTGTTAACGATTTATTATAAAGTTACGACTTTTTGCCACGCGCGAGCAACTAGCTAGTTTTTCATGAAAATACTTATTAGCCTATATACGTAATGAGTAAAATATCGAGTATTATATTTACATATTATAATTTGTTGCAGGTTTTCTGTACATTTGCATCTTTGATATTGGGTTTCGTATTTTCATTTTATACTTTATTCAAATCAGAAGAAACGGAATTCTATTCGATATGGGAAACCTTCGTCAAAGTCATAGCTATGATGTCCGAATTCAATTATTCCGAAACGTTCAAATTGCCTAAAGAAATAAACCCCGAAATAAACCCATCGGAAGCTGCTATCTACGGAATGGTTTCCAGACTGGTGTTTCTATTATTCGTCGTTCTCATCGCCATCGTCCTAATGAACTTAATGATCGGTTTGGCAGTTAGCGATATTACAGCTTTGGAAGCTCAGGGAAAATCGCAGCGATTGGCCAAACACATTGATTTCTTACATTTACTCGAAACATTCGTTTACAGCAGAACTTTACTTAAATGGTTACCCGAGGGTATTGGAGAGAGGATTAAAAAAAATCGCAAAGTATCGAAAACTTTCTCTTTCTATCCTGGTAGACCTCACGGATCCGAATTACAAAAATTACCTAACGAGCTTAGGAAAACTATTTTAAAATATTTACTCGATAAGAAAAACGTTAGTGGGTTTAATACACAGGCTAAAGATGTAACGTTTTATCCAGAAAAGAAATACGACTTTACGCAGTAATTATGTATGTATTTTTTTTTTTTTTTTTGCATGAAAAGAAACTATGAAAAATTTAACCATTCGTACGATATTAATTCAAAGGTCAAGTTTATCGAAAGTACGCGTCTAGGTAGGAAATTAAAAATACAGTTTTCAAGTTTACTTTTTAACAATCTCTGAATCACAATTGCCTATAGCTTATTTACTATGTTGGTAGGCATAGGTATACATATATACGATATCTATCTAATACTGTACACTACTGCGAGAACCTAATAGAAGTGGAACTGTTACAAAAGTATCGCGTGTAAAAGATTCTTTAGGTTTTTTTATTTTTTGTATTTCATCTCTCGATAATAATATTGAAAATACATAGAAAAAAAGTTAGAATTTTCGAAGATTTATATCGATACGCTTAGTAAAAGGGTGAAAAAAATACGAGTTTTTGTGAAACCTCAAATCACTTCGATAACAATCTCTTTCGTTAAAATTGTTTCGTGTCTGTTTTTGAGGGATTTCACGCAGTAGCTAGATGGGTACATGTCAATTAAAGTAATGGTAACTGTGCATATGTAAATGAACGTTTTTTTTTTTTTTTTGATTTTGTTGTTAATAAAGATTCGAAGACGGTTTTCAATTTTTACGAAAGTTTTATATTTTTATAAAATTCATGGATACAATTTTTTCTCACAGAATCGTAAATCACCACCTCTTGAAGAACATATCCGAAATCGGGCCAAATCAAACTGGTGCTTCTCCTTTAATATCTCTATTATTTGGTGCTCAAAAAGTTTTTTTTTTTTTTACCAATAACTTTGCCTAACTTTGTTCCTAAACGCAATACAGAAAAAAAGTTGGGTTAAAAAATGTAGCTGGTAAAATTTCTAATAAAAAAGATTATTACAAATTTTTCTTGAAAATCGATTGAAACATTTTAAAATGAGTTCGAAAAGGGTGTGCTATGCGTTAACGTAATGTCCCGCATGATGTTTCTGTTGCATCGTGAGGACCAGCGGTCAACATTCGTAGACACGCGGGCTCAATTCTTTTCAGCATACTTAAAAAGGGAGTGGGACGAATTTTGTTTGTTTTGTTTTTTTTTGGAAATTTACAAACAGGATGGGGGCTACAATAGCTGTGAAATGACCTTAAAATGATGTGGTAAACATTTCAGCTTTCCCCACTCAATTTTTTCAATTGGCAAAACCAAAAATTTTCAAAAAATGGAATTATTTCACGTATTTAAACCCAAAATAATCGTTGGTAGTAAGTTTTCAACGTAGAACCTTTTTTAGGGGTTTTTAAAAAAATGTCACATTTTACGTTTTTTTCACGATCATCCTCGGTGAATGCGATGAAGAAACGCAAAACACCTGGTTGCGATGGTATTGAAGCTGAATTGTGGCAGGCTCTTGGTGAAAATGGAATCAAAGCACAATGGCAACTCTGCAGGGCGATATGGCAGAGTCGTTAATGGCCTACTGAATGGTGTAAGTCAGTGCTAATTCCCTTTCATAAGAAAGGAGATGCAAGATTATGCTCTAATTATTGAACCATCGCTCTAATTCCACACAGCAGCAAAGTCATGTTACAAACCTTAGGCGTATCTGCACAGGCAAATTCCACTTGAATATGCTGGGTTTGTGCCAGGAAGAGGCGCAAGGGAACAGATAATGAATGTTCGGCAAATCATCGAAAAGTACAGAGAGTTCACTATACCTGTAGTTATATGTTTCATAGATTACGCCAAAGCTTTTGACTGCGTGAATTAGAAGAAGCTCTTCAAAGTTTTAAGAGAGATGGGAGTTCCTGCTCATATAGTAGATTTGGTGAAGTCCCTGTATAAGTTCAATCCTATGGTGATGAGAGTTGATGGTGAAGAATCTGAGGCTTCTCAGGCGGAACAAGGAGTGCGTCAAGGATGCATATCATCCCCGCAGTTATTCAACATCTATCGTGAGCACATCATTCGCGAGGCCCTAGAACATTGGAATGGTGGTATTTCCATTGGAGGAAGAAGAATCTCTAATCTGCGATGTGCAGATGATACATCCTTAATTGCTTCGGATGAAGAGGAAATGGCGAAGTTCGTCAACCTGGTGAAGATAACTAGCGAAGACCTTGGACTTTGTATTAATACATCAAAAACGAAAGTCATGGTGTGGATCTGGCCAAGTGTCTTTCAGTTTCTACAGCTCTGAGCGAACACGAAAAGATCAACACGTTCGTATATTTAGGCTTCATCATCGAAGCAGAAGGAGGCTCGTCAGCAGAAATACGGCGCCGAATCGCTCTGAGCAAATGAACTATGACCAGACTGTGTAATGTCACAAGTTCAGAAAGACAAGGAAGAGACTTATACAGTCACTTGTTTTATCTGTTTTCCTATATGCCGCAGAAACATGGACATTGAAGGCAGATGATAAAAGAAGAATCGACACCTTTGAGATGTGGGTCTGGCGAAGGATGCTGAGGATACCCTGGACAGCGCGATGAACTAACATTTCAATTGTTAATGAAATACTGAAGCCAATCAGGCTAAATGTTTTATGGGGTATTTTGAACATGTGACCTGGAGAGAAGTCAGAAACCTCCAAAAATACATTCTCTTTGGTAAGGCCTCTGGTAAAAGAGGGAGAGGAGGATCTCCGATGAGGTGGTCTGACATTATCAAAGTGCAAATGGGCTCTGTGGTAAGAGCTGCTTCACAGGCACAAGATGGTGATAGATGGCACACTGTTTTAGGTGCAATATGGTTGTAAGCAATTGAGACCTACTGCTGAGGATGATTTTCTGAAAAACTAAGACATAAATGCTTTTGAGAAACGCCTTCCTGAAATAAGTGCAGGACAGATGATCAAATGCAATATTTAAATTTTACCTTCCATAGCCGATTTGATGTTAAATCAGAAGAGAATATTCATGATGCAGGGCCATATAATTGTGAAAAATACGATGAAAATAATCTACTTTATAAAATTAAAATAATTTGGAAATATTACAAACATACTGTACCTTTATCTGAACAATAATTACTTTAACAGGGAGTAACATAGTATTTAGTCCATGTAATTTGTTTACGTATGCTGAAAGGGAGTTGAGCCCGCGTGTCTACGAGCTTTGGCCGTTGGCTCTCGCGAGCTGATAAAAGCATCACGCGGAACATCACATTAGCGGATGGCGTGCCATTTTCAAACTCATTTTGAAGTATTTCAATGAATTTTAGAAAAAATATGTAATAATCTTTTTTATTGGAAATTTGACCAGCTACATTTTTTATTTAAATTTTTTTTCTGTATCGCGTTTAGGAACAAAGTTAGTCAAAGTTATTGGTAAAAACCCCTGATTTTGGGGCATAAATGGAGATATTGGGGGAAAAGCAGCCGCCCAATTTTGGATATGTTTTTTAGGGACTGGTGATATATAATTTTACGAAAAAAAATTCATCTATAAACGTTTCCATTGTTAAATGCTAATTTGACTGGACTATATTGTATGATACTGAGTAATGTTTAATTTAAAAAAGTTCGCCAAAGGAAGACTCGAGTCCGTCATAAATTATGTACCGTTTCAATAATTCATCAAACAGCATCTAGGTAGATAGATAGGCATAATTTTACTTAGGTACCAACTTATCACATACCTTACCCGTCCAATTCCCTGAAGATTCGCATATATCCCGTCATTCATTCAAGTTTGTTATAAGTTGACAATATTTCGGAACCTATACTAAGTGATGACCGGAATACGATAATGTCTCAAAGGTATTTTGACATATTACATCCATGAGATTTCCTATGTATAGCAGGATGCAACACATTACGTGGGTAAGTAGGTAGGTAGGTAGGTACTTGTTCAATATTTACTTTCTATTGGTTTGAAAAACCAGCTAAGGTAGGTATAGGTACTAGGTAGCTGTATCAAATTATGAACTCGATTACCAATGTGCTAACAAAATTCATCCTACGCCTTGTTCAATATTAGGTTAAGAAAACGAAACGTACTCATACGGCTTGGTTATTACATTGTTTTGGTAGGTTAGGTAGGTCGGTACGTACGAACTACCTAGTTTGTAGAAATATCAGTTTATCAATATACTTAATAACAACATTTCGATACAAAATAAAAATAAAAGAGGAAATACTCGTTTGGGGAATTTCATTGCGTACATATATATTTGTATGGGTATGTTTATCTACGGTAGCTTCAAACATGAATGAAGTACGTTTAAATGAATAGAACAACTCGAGTATGTTGCTAGAAATGTTACTATTTATTAATTTTGGAATAAAGCGATACAGTTCGAGTTTGCATTTGACACATTTAGGTATATTTTGAAAATACAATTTATGTGTAGCTGACAATTGGAATGAATTTGAAAATTTTGTTTCTAATATTTTACGTTTTATTAACGAAGTTTAAAGTAGGGTAAGTCGAGATTTAATTTTTAAGGAAATCTGCCAACGATAAAGTCGCAATAGTTGCGAAAAGAGCTCAAAATCATGAGGGAAAAATCTTATTTTTCTAATTCAGTTTTTTCGAATTACAAAACTGACTTAAAGTTCAAGAATTTTCAAAAACTATTAAAAAATCGAAAGCAAATTTTTTTATTTGTTTCAAAAATGGTATTATTGCGCATATTTATACCTCCCTCTTACTAAAAGATTTTAAAACATATCATTTTTGACGATTTTTTACGATTTTTGGAAAAATTATGAAGGAAATTTGTTTTGAGAAACGCCCATCTTGAAATGGAATATTTTAATTTTACCAAAAATAAAAGAACATTCTTTACCCACCTCTGAAAAATCATCTATGGAAGATAATATTTGAAATATTACCGTTAATCGTCTAAAATTAGAGAATTTCCTTCATATTCCCCCCCCCCACCCATTAGACATAAGTAAGTAACAACTGAAATGTGAAGTGTGTGCGATAAAAAAAATCAACTTAGAACTCCCTTCTTATAAATAAACTGATTAATATTTATAAATTGACGCTGCGAAACCGGGATAAAATTTTGAATAAAATAAGATTCGCACTTTGAAAATGGACAAACGATTATTCAAATCGTTTTTTTTCTTGCCACCCAAAGAACCGTTCACCCCGCTCCCTTGCAAAATCACTGCCACTACGTAACCTGAACCACAATGTTCCTTATTATAAAAATGTTCAAGAGTTCTGGAGCATTCAACGGGAGAAAATTTATTTCTCCTGGATTTTCAAAACGCTCCAAAACAGCTGGATATGAACTTCAGCAGCTGAAAATTGTACCCTCACCTATTTGAAGCAATTTTAACAGAGTGAAGCAGTTTTCCTGGAATTTCCAGCCGGATAGTTGAAAAAGTTTTTTTGTGTTGATTTTAAATTGGAAAAAGTAAAGAATAAATTGAAAAATTCAAAATTTGAAAACGCTCGAACGTACATTAACTAAAATTAGTATACATTCTAATATCGACCTCCTGAATCGAACTATCGCCCTTTCCAGACGTTCTAGAGTCTCGAATAAAAGTTTTAATTTCTCCAAGATTTTTAAAATGCTTTAGAACGGTTGGATAATGAACTTTAGTAGCTGAAAGTTTTATTTTCGCCTATTGGGAGCGATTCTAACAAATTGAAGCAGTTTTTCTGAAATTTCCAGTCGGCCAGTTGAAAATGTATTTTTTTTATCGGTCAATAGACATTTTAAGATTGGCATATAAGGTAATTTGCCAATAGTTGTTAACTTGCGAGTAGTTGATAATTTTGTAGCTAATTTGTCAGATAATCATGAGATCGATGAAAAACATCAATGGTATTTTGGATAGCCCATTCGATTTAGGGTAGAATACGGACATTTTCAAGTCCAGACATGAATTGATAATTTTTTTATATTCACTTTACTATTTTCGTGTCTCGATAAAAACCTGAACATTTGAATTTGAAGTATATTTTTTTCAAAATTTTTGCAAAATAGGTACCGAAATGGTTTCTATGCCAAAATGATGGACATATATGGGCGAATCTCAAAAAAATTTTCACATGCCTGAGGTCGGCTGGAGGGGAAGAAAAGGGGTTATCAACTACCGGAAAGTGAAAATTGCTTATTTGCCAGTAGTTGATAACCCAAAAAAATTGTTAAAAATTAATAAAATATTCAAAAAAAGTATTAATTTGAGGTACCTTTTCAAATAAAAAAATTTGTCATCTAGTTCATACCAGAAGATTTGCATCAACTTTTGCAGTTATTAGAAATTCTCAATTATTAGCAAATTTAATTTTTTTTACATTTGTTGTGATTGATAGCCTTTGCCCCATCCCCTCAAAGTGACTACGGCAATCAATATTGGTATTTAGATCGATGAAACGCTGTTTTGAAAACTTTTTGTGCTATCAACTCTAGTATGTTGCTAAAACAAAGTTATCAACTATTGGCAAATATAGTAGCCTTAGATTGATTTGGAATTTTTTCCAGTAACAGGTGATTTAGGTGGGGGGTTAACAACACAGGATATGGATGGGGTATACATTGGAGTATAATGTATAATTTTTTCAGAATTTTTTCAACCATTACATATGCGACGTAGTTAACAAAAAACGTAAGAAAATTTCCTCTTACCTATCAACTACTGGCAAATTACCTTAGTGCAAATCTTCAAAAATTCGCCAATAATACGAAAAAGAACTTCAACAGCTGAAAATTTGGTTTCAGATCTGCGGGAGTTTTTCAACATGCATTTACCGTCTAAGTTAAGTTCAAATCGGAGCCGGACGGTTGAGACGGTTTCTTTATAAGTATCTCTCGAGTGACCAAACGGCCTAAAAAGTGTCCGATTTAAAAATTTTTTCATACAATGTTCTCCGTATAATTTTCAATATTTGTGCAGGTATCAATTGTGAAAATTTTCATAGAAGGGTGGCTGAATAGAGATTAGATGAGTATCTCCAGCATGTAAGCGAATCCCTTCATTGTATAAGAAAATTTTCAGTTTTAGGAGTAATCTTACGACGCAAATAATTTAGATGTAGGTAATTAAAACATGCGTGGGAAACGAAGTTTAGTATGCTCAATATAAATGCGTCTAATAAAACAAAATTGATAAATCTTATTATTCATCTTCAAACTAGAAGGTATTAGCTCAGGTACTATTATATTTTGCGATAAAAAATAAAAATTGCAAATATTCGGTTTACAAAGGTAATAAAAATTTTACAGCCGCGAGTCTGAAATAAAAGCGAAATTCCACCCACTCATTATCTCTGACGATGTTAATTCGCACGAGTTGGCGTAAATTTGAAAATATTATACCGTACATTTTACTGAACATAGCATTAAAAGTTAACGTTGTCCGCAAACGATGCTTTTTGCAGTCGGCAGCGTACTAAAACCCACAAATGCATATTAATGAATCTTAACTTATCTAAATCGCAAAATACCATTTCCCCAGCGTTTTCGCCTCCAGCATTTGACTCTTTTCGTAGTGCATGCGAGGTCACGCATTGCCTAATGCAAATGAATGCCACTACCATCGCAATCACTAGACTAAAGGAAGTTCTCTTTTTTTCGTAGGTATACAATACCTACCGATGTACGTAGGGGTAACATTGAATTAGTGGAATGGAAAAATTAGTGCTAAAAGTTACCCACGTACCTATGCTGTACTTTTTTTTGTTTTCCTCGATGATATCATCGTGTATTGAAGCCACGTACGTACACACTGCATAAATGCTACATATGGGGTCTGGGTATTCGTGTACGAAGGGATGAATAAGCGACAGTCGTTAGTTAGTGGAAGCTATTGAAGAAGAGATAGGAACTTATTACATTCGTGTTAACAAGTATTTCATTAAGGCTGTCACATATACGGTTGGATAGGTATAGGTCCTAGGTACTAGGTAGAATAGGTACGCAGCTAGATACACCTAAACCACGATACCTACGCATATAGTAGAGACTTTTATATACACGGTAGAGGCCTGTACCGAAATTCTGATGAAAATTTAATCGCGATACGAGGGTCTTTGATCTGAACGCAAATGTCCTATACGAATGCATGAATGAAGATTAAAAGCAATAAAAAATGAGAACTAGCTATGGTAATGTCTGACGACAGCAGCAGTTTTCTTTAGTTAAGGTATAATAAAGGTTTATGGGTGTTATGAGGCGAATATAGAATAAAAACTCTGAAGAAAAAAAAAAAAAAAAAAAAACGGGTATTGTACGAAAAAGCGAGTGCAAGAGTGTTAGTTGCTACATGTTGCTTTGATTGGTCATTTCCAGGCAGCCAGAAGCGCATGAATTTGCTCCGTTGCCAACTTGCCGAGTAATCCAACCGACACATGACGAAAGTACAGTTGTTACTTGTTATTTCGCAAAAGATAAGTCTTCGTTTCGGTCTTGTTACACTTGCAAGTTAATTTTGCGCGTTTCGTAATCGACGTCTGTGAAAGTGTATCGTAGTTTTTCGTTTTATTTTGTTTTATTTTGTTTTTTTTTTTTACTACTAATTTAATTTTAAACGAATACAATATGAGTAGAATTGTTTCACATTTAGCATCTACCTATATAGGCATTTGTTTTTGTTTAATTTGGTCACAATCAACTTTAGCCATCGATTTAAAAGAATTTTACGGCCATGGTAATATTAAACGTACCGGTGAGTTTTAAATTGACCGAAAAGCACCGTGTTGCACTTGTTCACCAATTTTTCACTTTCAACGCTGTTGCACAAATTGCACTTTTTTTCACAGTATTTGTAAATTTCAAATAAATATTTTTCATAAATCGCTTTTAGTTTTTTTTTTATTTTTTATTTTTAATTCTTTCAACTAGGGATTTTCTTTTTTTGTTTTTCTCCCGCTGCGTATAGGTGTTTTTTTTTCTTTCCTCACATAATTTGACCGTGGCGAATAATTTAATTTTTTTATATTCGCAGCACAAATGAATTACAGAATTTTAAACATCATCTTACCCTATCTTGTGAAAAAAAATTACGCCTACGTCACCTTATGTTTAATTGACTGCCTACGAGAATAGAATTTAAAATGAGGTTTATTATTTTTGATGGCACTGTATCGTCGGTATAACCTTTTTTTTTTTTTCATTCTTTTGTTAAATGAATTTTTTTTTTCGTTTAAATCAATTTTTAAAATTAAATTAAACGAAATAGTTATCATTTCTTTGCTATTTTTTACGAGCAAAATAATTAAATTAAAGCTGTTAGAATTATTCGATGGATGATTCCAAATATTTAGATGAAAAATTTGCATCAGCCTTTCTTCTTGATAGTAGAACTGAACTGAATGAAAAGAATTTTCATATGTATTCTCAAACCCACGTAATCATTTGCGTGATGCAAAAAAAGTCATAGGTAGGTATACGACGTACGTAAAATTTCTGACTGATGAGTTTTAATATATAATGGATATTTCTTCCGTAAACACAGTAACTTGCTGACTACGAATGAATATTCGTAACGTATAATAGCAATTTATAGTACGATTATATTTCAATAAAATAGGCTACAACGGTAATATTTATAAAAGCCGACATATTTAATTTATTTTCCAAAATGAAACAAACAGAGAGGAAAGGAAAAATGTTTGTAAAATATGGATACTCGATTACTCGTGCTGTAAAATTCATTTTTCATTTGTTAGATAGTAGATATCTATTATACTCGTATTATACATTTTAGCTCGTGCAAAAATAAATAGAAAAATTGTGTTTTTTTATGTATGCATAAAAATTACGGTAGATATCTATTATCTACATGAAGTAGAAATAGTAATTCTATAATTCATTAGAAAGATTCACTAAAATTGTATTTTCACTCATTCAAAAAAAAAAAAAAAAAAAAATGACAAAAGTATTCCAAGTTTATTGAATGAAATATAATCAGCAACTTTATCTGGAGTCAATTTTCATCCCAGCAAATGATAATGGCAGAATGGTATTTAGATAGTGAGAATGAGATATCTGTATACATGTAGATACTTATAGGAGCATCAATGCTTTACCTAACTATTTCGAATAAATATCAATAAAAATTTTTAAAGCTCTATAATAAATACTTTCATTTCTTTTTCCTTGATCGCTTCATCGAGATATTCTCGTTTTCAAGTAGCTTTTCTTCGAGATAATTTGGAAATAAATCCAAAATATTCCCTTATGGGAATTTGCCAGTAGTTGATAACAAGCCCCATTGTCAATGAAAACCAGGCTATAACAGACTACCGACTTATGACGGATGCAGAGGGGAGCATCGACGAAATTAATTTTGGTTTCTAGAACACTATTTAAATCATTTTTTGCTATGTATGATATTGATTCTATTATACTACCCCCCCCTCTCAACCAGAAATCACTCGCTCATCTCGGCACTGACCAATAATCGTTCAGATTTGAGCGGTTAGTTTAGATTGAAGGCGGATTTGATATTTTTGGATGGGAATGACTTTGGGTCAAAATTCAGTTATGCCCAAATTAGGGGAAAGTATGCTGATGTACAAAGTAGCAAAAAATCGTTTATTTTTTAAACTAATCGATAAAGGATTAAAAGTTGCGGGGGCAGACTTTCGCTTTTTTAATTTTCAAAGCTGACTAAAAATTTAGAAAAATCGAAAAAAAATTAATTAATTTTTTTTAAATGGCATTTTTACACATATTTACATATAAAATTATCATTGTTGGCAAATTTTCATAATTTCCTTTTTTTTGAGGGAATTCGTAAAAAATGTCACTTTTTGCATTTCTTTGCGATTTTCTAAAAAACTATGATAGAAATTTTTTTTGAGAAACGTCATCCTAAAATAGATATGAGATATCAATTTTAGATGATTAAATGCAACATTTCAATTTAACCTATCATAACTGATTTTTCAAGGGGTTGCTTGATAGGGCGTTTCAATTTTAGTTTTTTTTTTTCAAGAGTTTTAGGGGGTTGGGTATGAAAAAAAGTTGCGAAATAAGGTCAAATGAACGTGGTAAAAATTTTACGTCTTCAACTTGACCCTTATCCCACCCCATCTTGATTTAAAATTTCAAAATTTACTTGGAAATCGAAAAAAAAATTTTGTTGCTAACAACGTGTAATTGAAAGCCACATGGAAATAAAAAAATTTTTTTGCCATATTTTTTTGCTTTTCAGCGGTTCTAAAATTCTGTTTAAAAATGGAAAAAATCAATTATTTAAAATTTTTTTCAGGTAATGAAGTGAAAACACGAATTCTCGGTATTTTTTACAAAATGATAAATGACAGTACTTTTTTTGCTTTTTCACTTCAAAAAATTCGAAATATTCGATTTTTTTCATTTTTAAACATGGTTTTGGAATCCCTGAAAAGCGAAACAGATGGCGAAAAGTTTTTTTTGGTCTCTTGTGGTCTACTATGATACGCCAGCACTAAAAAAATTGGAAAAAAAATTTTTTTTGATTTTTCTTATAAATTTTGAAATTTTAAATCAAAAGGGGATGGGGTAACGATCAAGTTAGAGCCCTTAAATTTTTACCGCGTTCATTTAACGTAATTTCGCAACTTTTTCTCTATTACCTCCCTCCAACTTTCGAAAAAAAAACTAAAATTGAAGCGCCCTAGTGCTGCTTAAAGAATGTTCTTTTTCATACTTTTTAAACATTTTTTTTATGTCATTGAAACTTTTTATAGTAAATTTATAGTGAGATGCGCCAGTGACACTTATTTTTGTATATTTCAGATCGGTTTTCGTCGCTTGTACCCTTTTCAAGGGTTCTCAATAGATACCCAAAACTTAAAAATGCTGTATAAATGGTTCAAAAAAAGGAGAGAAATAAAAAATTACTTTTGAATTGCAGATTTACAAAAAAAAAAACAAAAATTCGCCCCGCCCCATGGTGCGCCATATTCAAAAATTAACCTTCAAGGGAAATTATAGGGGGAGGTGTGGGGGTTTTCCTGCTCCAACTCCCCAATTAATATAACCCCTCCCCTCCTATCATATTTCACTGATACAAATTTGAATTTGCTAGAAGGTAAAATTTTGAAATAATTTACCTCCAAGTAGCCTTCTCGTCCGTGGAAAATTTTTTGAGTGCTGCTGAAGTAGCTGTAAAAACCTTCAAAATTTCTTTCAGAGACGTGAAATTTAAAAGTGAGATTAGCGATAATGGGACAAGATAGACTATACATTATACTGTAATGAACAGTTTTTATAGACTTTTTTATCGTAGAATTTCTCATAGAGGAGTATAGCATAGGTTTTTTCACAATGAACAAAAATAAACCCTTTGGAAGCCTAATTTGGAGCCAAAGCTCAAATGGTTGTCAAAATCGAACTCCGCCACTGCAAAAAAATGTGTTGATTATTGCGTACTTAAAACTCATTTTTCAGAAACTATACTATAGTAATATTTTCATAACATTTCAAAATTAATTTTCGATTACACTCGCGGTTTGTAAACATAAAGATGAATTGATGTTTTAATAAATTACGAATGGTTTACCTTTCTCGTGGGAAAAATCCCATTATAAAATTAAAAATCGAAAAAAATTGGTGGAAAATATCACATGGTTGGCAAAATTAAAGTGTTATTGTGATCGTACCGAGAGTATACATAATTTAGTAAAATTTCAAGCTCTCAAAACGTTTTATTCATATAGCTTATGGCAGTTGAAAAGTAGAAAAAAATTACCTCTTTTTTTTTCTTACTGTTATTTATTTATTATTAAGAGAGCGAGTCGAAATGCAATATTTATGAAGCACTTGTGTAACTTAAAAATTTTCTAATTTTTTGTCTCTCATTTAATCATTCATAAATATTTGTTTGTTCATTGGTACAGAAGGCGACTGAGTTTAATGTAAAAAGTAACGACCGTGACTGCTTTCATACATTTTCACTATGCTGGTGGTGGAATTTTTCATGCTTCTATTTTTAAACGTTCATTAAAATCTAACTCTTGTTTTGGAATTTAATTATGAATACTTTAATCCTCATGATGTTTTGATGATGCTTAAAAATTGTTGTATGTATTCTTACTTTGTGGTGAAAGCCGTTTGATTGGATAATTTCTAGGAGATTAATAGCTTTTTTTTAAAGAAATTACAAATAGGCCTTGATTGCTATTAAGAAACTGAATTTCTATTCGAGTACTGCTGTATAAACTGGTATATTATGCTTTGAAAATCATTCTTTTATTGAGACCATTTTTTACTGATTTTTTGAAGAAAAAAGCTCATTACAGTCTAACAACTAATACAGAACTAGAAAGGTTATTTTAGGTAATTATTGTAGGCATAAGCATCAAATATTAATTTTTCTTAGTCATTTTCTCTCAAACTATTAAAATATTTTATGTAGGCGGACATCAACAAGAGTCATTTAAAGGGTATCTACTTATGAATAAGCTCAGTGAATTTGATTTTGAAAATTATTTTTATGCACCCATCAGATAACCAGGTGGGAAGAGTAGAGTTAAGGTCAAAAATTAAAATTGACTATCGGTACTTTTGAGTAGAGTGTTGATACATAGGTAATTGGGTTTCGTAATAATGATTATATCACCCTAAGGTCCTTCCAAATCTGTTACTGATATGACTCAAAATCCAATATAAACCTCAGCTAGTGGGGACGTGAAATACCCTAAATTCAACATATTTTTTAGTGGGGTGTCAAAATACAGGTAATCTAACTAAAAATTTTAAATCTGCTATAGATATAATCTGAGATCTCATATTATTACTAATACTCTACTCAAAAACTTGCCGATTAGTATGGTACTTATGATCGAAGGTTTCCTTTGAGACCACTTTCCATCAACATGTCTGAAAGATACTTAATGAAAGTGAATTAAATCACTGATTATGAGTGAACAGAGAGTATTTGCAAGATTTGTGGTCGTATTGCCATTGGTCATTGGTCATTGGTCATCAGAAGAAGTTGCATAACATTATAGAAGATTCTTGTGAAAAAAAGTTTTTCATGAGTAGTGTTCAAGTGTTACAATATCTCTAATACTACTTTAACAACGATTCAATGACAGTGTATGAATTGTAAACTAAGATATCTCGTACGTGGTAATGAGTGATTTGGTATTAGCAAAGGTGAAATTTACCAGAAAGATCATCATAAACGTGGTTCCTCAAAAAATTAACATGGAAGCAGCGTTGTAATGAAGAAGAAAAAGAAGCTGGAAAACCATTTTGAACCCAATGTACCAGGATGTCTATTGACTTTATAGTAATACTTGTACTAGGATCTGAATCACTGGATAAAATGACCTATATCTCGATATCATGTTTGAAAATATTATTAAATTTGTATTTTTCAAATCCCCCTCTCAGGAATTAAATAACAAGTAAATTTTGGTTCTCATTCTTCCCAATACACAAACAGCAGGAGGTAAAAAACAATGAGTTGTTGCTAATCACTGCTTGTAAGAAGCAACAATGAAAAACATCACCACTACAAATACAATGCCATAGCGTAAATGTATGTAGCATGATACTACCCCTTGGAAAGGAATCGGTCAAGTGGTAGTTTCATGCCACACACTTTTACACTACAGCATTGTATTTGTAGGGGTGATATTGCTTTGTATCGCAATTAAAAATCAAGCAGTTTCAAGCTATGACTAGCAGCAACTCATCTTTACTTGGATTTCAATTTCAAGCTTGGATTTTAATTTTGCCTATTTTGATTTTTGATAGATTTAGATTCTAATCCATTGAAACTAAAACGTTTCAGACTTTTTCGGCTTTGGGGACTTGGGGATTTCAGAGGTTTTAGATGGTTCCCTTCCCTAATTTTACAGACATTTATTCGACGTTGAATTGACTAATTTGCTTTTACATCTTGTTCAGAAGCACTTCACTCCTATTCAGCAATTTAAAAAGCACCGATGATAAATCTTCAAATTTCAATACTGTCGATAACAACTGGTAACTGCTCTGCGCATTGCGCATCCATTTCGATACACACACGAGTTTGCATATACAGGAACTGAACCTATGAATAACCATGTTTCAATATCCCGAATGCTTTCCGAACATCATCGAACTTCACCGAAAATCTGACGCTCTCGCTGTTCCAAGATGCCCTATTAAACATTTTTCGATGTTGCACTTTTTTTTAAAAATTACATATGGGTAAAAATAATGGTAGTAGATGGTTTTCAATCGCCATTGTGTATTTTTTTAAGTTCGTCTTTGATACAGAAATTATCATGCTGATCAATAATAGAGACCATCGCAATAGTTTGTTGGTGTGAATTACACTACAACTTAATGATTCTGATCTCAGCAGCAACCCTAAAAATAGCTAATAATGGAAAGAGGCAGGAAATTGTACCCCTGTATTGGCCCAAAAAATTTAAATCCGATATGCAGATGGTATTTGGGTTAAAAAATAAATACTGTACTCTTACATAAGATTGTCGCATCGTTTTAAAATGTCAAAAATATTAAAACAATTATGAAAATTTGTAAAATAAATATGGTACCTAGGTTACCCACATATGCACCAACCAACTGTACCAAGTCTGAAATATGAATCCGTTTTGTTCGATTAAAACACGCTATCATTCTTCTCTATAATTTGAATGGGTAAGTACAAGTAGGAGGTGTACATGTATGCGAGTAACGAGCAAGGAACAATAAATATTCATTCAGATATGGCAGTGTAACATATTGCCTAACTGATACCGTTAAGAAAACACGACGTTGAATATTTGCCTACACAGTTTGCCGTAAATCCGCATCAATGAGTTTATTCGACGTTGCTTCGGTATACGCAGTACTGTAGATGGTATATACCTACTTAAATATTTTGAATAATTGGATCTTTATAATTTAACATCCGCTCGTTTAACATTATCGTCGACGAGGAAAAATTTAAATCATTTTTCCTCTTAAATATTCATCGTAAAAGACGTAAGATTACACGCTGAAGCTGAATTCATCTAAGGTTATATCGCTAATTTCGTGCCGGTATCAGCAAATCAAAATATTGCCACAATATCGAACGAGGAAGTTGAATAATAAATGGTGAGATTTTAGAAGCTTAATTGTACAAGAAACTCATTGTATGCTGGAAAATGAAAAATTCATCATTTCGTACCTAGACACTTCACCTGTTTCAGCGAACAATACCATTAAGTGCTTTTTGGTGTTAACTTTTCAAAGGCTGCTTCATTTACAAGTTTGAATTTTTGAAAGGTTTATGAGTTCCGCGATGATGTTCGCTATACCTACCATCCTTCGGGTCATTTATTTTACTAACCGAAACTACCTGTATTTTAAAACATGACGATAAATTTGCACTATTCATCGTTATCATTTAATTGATTTAAAAAATCATTTTATGTTTTACTTTTGTTGGAAAGTAATTAATATTTTTAACGTGCCACAGCAGACTGCTTCGATTTATCATAATATGCTGGATATTTTGAATGATTTGTCTGTGCCTATTTTTTTTTTTTTTTTTTTTTTTTTTTTAACAACATTCGTATTTCCGTGGAACAAAAACTATGTATTTTGTTCCCAGCGTTTAAAAAAATTAATTTTTTCACAAAAACACATTTCAAAGGAAAAGAATAAAATAGAAGAAATATTATGAAAAAAGAGAAGCTCGAATTATAACAGTTTTTTTTAATCCTGCAGTGTCGAGTATACTTAGCATTTTCTGGAAATAGTTTTCAAATGTTGCTTCGGGTCTTGGAATTTTTTGGGTAGGAAAAACAATTTTTTATGGTTGTTTGATATAATAAAAAAATATACTTAAATTAAAAACGGTGCCAGTGGAGTTTAAAATTTGAAATTTAGTTCTTACCAATCCAAAAAGTTGAAGTAAGCAATATGTATTTCATATTCATTTCCAGAACCATTAATCTATCGATTCCGGAACCTCTCGCTATTGTTTTCAAGCAGTGAAAGCTCAACGTTTTCAACTTTTTCAAACTTTCATCCAAAAAGGTTGCTGGTTCACACTGATGCTGGATTAAATTTTGCCGTTTTTGGAAATCTATGAACAGCGAAGCCGGGGTCTCGATAGTTGTGAAATGACCTCATAATTATATAAAAGATTTCAGTTTTCTAGCTCAATTTTTTCAATTTGCAAAACTGACTCAAGCTTCAAAAATTTTCAAAACAAAAAAAACATGTTTTTTTTTTAAATTTTTTCCAAAAATAGAATTTTACACAAAGGTATTTAAGTTTAAAATGAACACTGGTGACAAGTTTTCAGCATTACCCCTTTCTTGAGAGGTTTCAAATGAACGTAAATTTTTGCTCCTATTCACAATTTTTATAAAAACTACGAAGGAAATTTTTCTTTGAGAAACGCACCTCAGAAAGGGATACAAGACATGCACTTGAAAAGAGAGAAAATGGTAGAAATTCATCAAGAATGATTATTCTAGGTACAAAAGTTTGAAGTGAATCGATTTTCGGATTTTTTTTTATGTTTGAAAAATTTTTCAACTTTGGATCGGTTTTGAAGGTTAAAAAAATAATTTTGAGATAATTTCGCAACTATTGTGACCCCTATTGTTTGTAGATTTCCTGCAAAAGTAAACTTCGGCCCATCAGAAATGCTAATTTTAGGTTTATATTTTTGGAGAGGACGGCACTTACTTTTTTATTCAAAACTTTTTTCTACATAGTCCGGAAAAATAATATTAAATAAGTGTTAATGTCAGAATTCATATTTTAGATTTGCCAAAGGTAGAGTGGAGGGGAAGTACAAGAAGTTGAACTAAAAAAGTATCGCAATCAGTGGTAAAGGGAGGGGGGGGGTCAATGGCCCTAAAAAGTCGACACCACCGAAAAGCACATCTAATGCCTATACTAAATCCACATACCAAATTTCAACTTCCCTGCTCAATTTGAAGGAGAATTATGTGAAGAACAAACTAAATAAATAGGAAAACTCGCTCAAAAAACCACATTTTGGGGCTGTAAGTGTGCGCAATAGATCTGAGAAGTCTAAATCCTCAAAAGACTCATCTATGGCGCCTAATAAGTTTACATTCCAAATTTAAACTTCTTAGCTCAATTTGGAGGGAAGATAGGGAAGGAAGAGCCCTTTTTCGAGGTCAAAAAGTGGGGATACCCTCATATCTCTCCTCCTAATTGACCTAAGAAACTGATTTTTAGATATTTACATAGCATTAGATTGCCTATGGATTGGCTCAAAAAAGAATAATTTTTGTGATTTTACCCTTCAGCTCTTTCTCACCCAAATTTTAGCATAACTGAATTTTAACCAGGGTACATCCCCACTCTAGAATATCAAATACTCTAACAATCGAAGCCTATTCACCAAATTTGATCAATTTTGGTCGGTATCGAGCTGAGCAAATCATTTTTTAGTTTCGGGAGGAGAGAGGGATACATATCTGGCATAGCCAATTCGAATACAAAATCAATAAATAAGTTAATAAAATTACCTACACTTCAATACCACATTCAAGCATGCTATTAATTTTGGGGTTTGATGGCCCCTCCCCCCTGGAATACATACAGCGCTTAGAATCGTAGCCGTACCGCATTTGGAATCACAACGTCAAATCACCTGTATTTTTATACCCCATTTGAAACATTATCAATTTTGAATTTTCTCCTCCTTCCCTCGGACCCTGGCAAGATTTTCAGTGAAAACAATACGAAAAACGGATGGTAATTCCTCAGAACCTCCTTCCCACCCCTCCAAATAGTAAATTCCAAAATACACAAGTGAGTCAAGCGAGTAATATACGACGTTTTGATGGCATTGGATTTTAAAGGATCAAACATTTTTTTTGAAGATTCTGCCTCATAGAATCTTTAACCCCACCATCATTTCCTCTTTGCTAGGCACGTCATCGTTATTAACGGAGATGAAAAGAGCACTGCGGTTCCGTAAAAATTTAATAATTAACCACTAATACCTTGCAGTGAAAGCAGTAAACGGATATATTTAGAGCTCGTAGATGCGCTTACATGCTCAGTTTTAATCCTTCACCATTCTCAGTATTAGCTAATTTTTCGCTCCCGATCACTTAAGCTATATCTTCTTAAATATTTAGTAATGAAATGAATAGATTTAAGCCTCCTTTCTCTTTAAATTTCCAACTGTATTCGTTGATGGTATGCTGAATGGATACCGTCAATTGACAATATAGGTGGGTAATTCATTACTTACAAATTCTGGCAAATTTTCTTACACTTCCACAATACTTCGTTTACCATTCCAAATCCATTGCAACAAATTATCTCGACGACAACTGTAAACAATTAAAAAGTAGGATACTTGATTTTAAAACGAATAATAATTATTTTACATTTTATACCATTTTAAATTCATAAGCTACAATTAATTTCATAATTACGTACCAAATTTCGGATGGCAAATCTAAAACCGTTTAAAACAATTAAAATTAATTTTATATTTCTAAAACAGAGCTGAAAATTTCGAAAGTGAAGTTCTATTCAACGATTTTAATTACGAAATTTAATTTCCTGTTGTCTCGAAGAAAGGAATTTCATCGCTATAATAAAATAATGGAGTTCCGTTTTGTCGAGTAAAAATGAAATTCTTTTTTTGTTTTTGTTCTTTTTTCGCTCTGTTGCACCAAGTTGGAAAAAAAGGAAGAAAAATTTAAATACGACTACCTACTGCCTACATCGATATTTTCCCACAGAATGGATTTCTAATCAAATAAGTATATGAAGGGTGCTAAAGAAAGTTTCATAAAATGTCTATTTACTTGATCGATTTAATAGTAATTACACATTGTAGGTAGTAAGGATAGGATAGGTATGTAAAAAGTCTGTATTTTAAAAGCTTCCCTCCAGTCAGAAAATTTCAACTTGACCATAAAGGAAACAGGATGTATTAGAAAAAACACCTCCACAAAAAATACGAAAATGTATATTTTTCTTTTTTTATATTTCGAGTGCAGCACTTAGCTACTTTTTTTTTATCGATACTCATCTACCTACCTACCTACCTACCTACGTACTGAGAAATTCTAGGCGTAAGTTAATTTAAATATTTCAAGTTGATTCGAGAATTCCATTTAGGTGTATTGTGTATGTTGACGACTATGCGAGTAAACGGCGCGCTAAATACAACGAGAGGGTAAAAATAAGATACCTACACATCTACCTAGTGATTTACGAGACTTGAAAGTAAAATTATAACATTAAATTTTTCTGCGCGTCGAAATAACGTCATTTTTGCAGATTCGTGCTCGGAATTTTTTTTGATTTAGCGCCGAATTACCTCGAAAAATATTAATGCGATTACGTAAAAACAGTCGTCGAACTGTGTATACTTACCTAGTGTATAGGAATTAGAGTGAAATCCGTCGTGTCGCGTCGGTACTTTGAGAGCAGTTTTGTTCAAAAAGTTACCATAGCTAATGTTTTGTCGTTAAACAGGCGATATTATTACGGAATCGGCGAAATAAACGTTTCCTTTCATTGTTCCCCGATGGATTCTTTGATACACACTGCAAAGGGTTATAAATGCGAGAACAGAAAAAATACCCTAAACGGCTATTGTTATGTACTTTTAAATTTCAATGCTACCTATCCCTTTACATATCTTTATTACGAATACTCGTAATGCACTTATTATTGTTCGTGTGCTAAATCCACGCGTAAGTAGGTATTATTTGAAAATTCCAAGTTCATTTATTTTATTTAGATATTTCTTAAAAAAAAAAAAAAAAAAAAAAAAAAAAAAAAAATTTTTTTTTTTTAAAAAAAAAAAAAAAAAAAAAAAAAAAAAAAAAGACAGATTAA